>APFE030078825.1:0-32848 GCA_000404065.3 Pinus taeda | reverse complement strand
CTTGCGTCTCCCCAAGACTCCCCAAAAAGGGTGCGTGGGGAAACGCACCCCCAAGAGACTCCCCGTCCCGGGTGCGTGGGGTGCGAGGGGTGCGCGCACCCGACCCTAGGGGATGCGTCCCCGTGGAACACTGGGTTATTCTTGATCCAATGTTGAAACAATGCCCAGAGGTACTTTTCCGATCCACTGAACTTCCTGCCCAATCTGCATCAGTAAATCCATTCAACCTGATATCCTTCCCCTTGTTGTACAAGAGCCCATAATCAACTGTTCCTTGTAAATAACTCAGAACGTTCTTGGCCGCTGCCCAGTGAGCCCTCTTTGGTTCCACCATGAATTGACTGAGGGTGTTGACAGTGTAGCAAATATCTGTCCTGGTATTGACTAGATACATCAGGGACCCTATGAGTTGTCGGTATAGGGTAGGATTGACATCATTGTCTTCTAATGCATCAATCTTCCTCCAGTTGGTGATCATTGGCGTAGCCATAGGTCTACAATCTCTCATCCCGAACCTTTTTAGGATTTCTGTAGCATACCTTCCTTGCCTAAGTAAGATTTCTCCTTTTTGCTGCCGAACTTCCAACCCTAGGAAATAATGCATTCATCCCAGATCCTTCATATCGAACTCTGTGGTTAGATTCTTCTTGTAGTCTTCAATGAGTCTGGATGACCCTGTCAGTAAGAGATCATCCATATTTAATACTAAGATAAGTGGCTCGCTTTCTACGACCAGATATTAGAGATTCAGATTCGTGTCACTCTTGACAAACCCCATCTTCTGCAAGTAGCCATCTATTCAACCATACCACGCTCTTGGTGCCTGCTTCGGCCCATACAAGGCTTTCTTCGGTCTGCATATATGAGACTACTTCTCATGAGTTTCAAAGCCCTCTGGTTGTTCAATGTATACTTCTTCTATTACCCCATTCAGAAATGCCGTCTTGACATCCATTTGATGGATCTCCCATCCCATTTGGGCTGCAAGAGATATCACGGTCCTAATAGATGTATACTTGGCTACCGGGGCGAAGGTTTCCTCATAGTCAAACCCTTCCTTTTGAGCATACCCCTTAGCCACAAACCTGGCCTTGTATTTTTCAATATTGCCGTTCGCAACATATTTGATCTTGTAGATCCATCTTGAACCTACCATAGATCTGTCTTGAGGCCTTGACACCACCTCCCAGACATCGTTTGCCATTATGGAGTTATACTCCACCATCACATCTAGCCAGACTTGATGTTGAGTTGCCTCCTTGAAGTTGGCAGGCTATCCATCCTGAGCTACTAACGCTTGATACCTGTCTGGCTGTTTTCGCTCCCTTTTACTGTTCCTTGGCTCTCCGATGAAGTTCTTTGCATCACGCAGAATCTGACGAAGTTCCCTACTGGTTCTTCCTCTGCCAACAGGTGCTTCTGTTCGCTCCTCTACCTCATCCTGAGAATCTTCCTGATCTGAGGAAGGATTCTTCACTTCCGTTGGTTGAAGAGGCATGACCAATGGATCCTCTTTTGACTGCTCCTTGGAAGGCATTTCGCGAGATCTTCTGAAAGCTTTGTCGTCCATGAACTTTACATCTCGTCGTACTACTACCTTCCTGCTCCTTGGAAGATAGATCCTGTACGCCTTAGCGTTCTTGCTATATCTTGCCAGATACCGCTTTTTTGCAATCTGATCCAGCTTCTTCCTCTTTTCTTCGGGTATGCGATAATATGCCAAACTCCCAAATATCCTGAAATGATTGGCTTCAGGTGTCTTCCTAGTGAAGACTTTCTTTGGAGTAATCTTGCCCAATGCCCGATGAGGAGTCTTGTTCTGAACGTAGACAACTGTGTTGCGTGCTTCTGCCACAAGAATTTTGGCATATCCTGATCATACAACATGGCCCTAGCTGCTTCTACAATAGTCCTGTGTTTCCTTTTTTCCACCCCATTCTGCTCCGGATTGTAGGGAGCTATCCACTCTCTTCTGATGCCCTCCTTAGCGCAATAATCAGTGAAGTCCTTATCGACATATTCTCCACCATTATCTGAGTGTTTTATTTTCTTACCTGTCAGATTCTCCATTAGAGCCTTGAACTCCTTGAATTGACAGAAAACCTCATCCTTGGTTTTTAGAAAATAGATCCAAATTTTCCTCGAGTGGTCATCAATGAAGGTAAGGAAATACTCGGCACCGCTGAGAGCTTCGACGGGCATAGGTCCGCAGATATCTGAGTGTATCAATCCTAGTACACTCTTGGCCCTGTGGTTGCTCCTAGGAAATGCCACCTTGGCATACTTTCCTAGAGTGCATCCCCTGCATACATCATCTCGTTCCGTACTCAGATCCAGAATTCCTGTTACAGTGCTCCTGAGAATGCAAGTGACCCATCCTTCTGTGCCATAGTTCGTTCAAGTCTTTGTCCCCATGGCTGCCTATTAGTGCCATTGGAGATTCTAGTTGTAATCTGTACAACCGATTACTTTTGATCCCGATTTGCACTTTCTTTTTCTAGCTCGGGTGTTTGACGTATACCTCTTCCTTGATGAAGTAGACGTCATAGCCCTTGCCTTGTAGTTGTGACACGGAAAGTAAATTCATCCCCAATCCTGGCACATGTAGCACATTTGTGGCACGGAACCACTCTCCCGATTCTGTCTGAAAAACTATGGTACCCTTTCCTATTGGATTACACTTTGCCTTGTTCCTCTTGGTGATCTGAAAGTTCATCTTCTCTTCTCGATATTCTGAGAAACACTCATTGATTCCCGTCATATGCCACGAGGCTCCACTGTCTATATACCATGCTTTTGATGATGCAACACTAGTCATGCATGCCACGTCTTCTTCCAACCTGGAAGCCAGAGAAATCGAAATCTCTCTCTCTTGCGCAATCTTCTAAAAATATGCGTGTGTCCCCGGAGGTGGATGCCTCTGCAACGTGGTCTCGAATCATAACTGATTTTCCCTTTCTATCTCTGATTACTTGCTCTGACACCATGTGAAAAATCTATAACTGCATCAACTGATTTACTTTTCCTACTTATTTTATCATAAGTTATTCATGAAATTACTTTAACAAACATTAAAATAAATACTGCTTGCAGATATCACACTGTAATACAGAAACAAACATATGCACACATTGACATAGTTATTTTGGACTAATGTCCTCGGAAAAACCCAATGTGGGAAAACCGGTGCATCAAGGGAGGAATTTATTATTCAACAATTTTCTTTTACAACAAGGTGCCAAACTGGCTTACCCACAGATAAACAAACTTCCAGCCCTTTTCTAAACCAAGCGTAGGCTCTATTGACCTCTGCTACAACCTGAAACCCTCTGCGTTAGCCTACTGAGGCTTTGCGCAACCTCTCTGGTCTTCTACGTCACTTCTGCAGCCTCTGCGTGGATGAAGCAAGCCCTGCTGGCACTGCGTAGTCTCTGCTGCCTTTGCGTGGCTTCCTCTGGCTCTACATCTGCCTCTTCTGCGCCGATCTCCTGTCTCTTTATTCTGTACTCGCTGCCTCCTGACTGCTCTCCAGACCACTGGTTCAATTTCTCAGCAAACCCTGCTCCAGAAATTGAACTGACTGGTCTCCCTCAGTGTATTTTCCAAGTGACCCTCAAGCCTCCTTTTATACTTTTTTTGTTAGACATTTCAACGGCAGAGATTAAGTCCCTAATCAATGGCTAAAATGAGATCTGGCTTCATCCATGTCTTTTGGACCACTTTAACACAGATTCATATTAATGCACATTAATATTTTATTTTCCCTATGTTTAGACTTAGGGACTCCATTAAAAATATTAATTATTTTAATATCTCCTGATCTGTTTAGAATCTGCCCAAACCCTTTCTGAGTATTGGAGATCTCATGTGCCCTAACCTCCACCAAATTTCGAAGCTAGATCAAATCCGATGCTACCCAAAATCAACACTTTTGACCTCTTCTCCAAAGCTCATGAAGAATGCATGCAAATGGTGTGCGTCTTCACTCTCTCTCTCTCCTTTAATTTTTCATCAATCACGAAAACCCCTAACCCTAATTCTCTGGGGTTTTTCCAGGGTCTATTGACCAAAATTCCAAGTGCAAAAATTGTGTGACTTCTTGTGCTTTCTCATCAAAGGCAACAGTTGAAAAACAGAGTACGCATATGTGTTTCAATGTTTGAAAATATTCATGTTTATGATAGCAACAATAAACATGTGGGTTGGGCATTAAACATGATGTGATTTCACTAAACTTGAAACCGGGTTGGGTCTAATGTCAAAATTTCTATGGTCTTCCTTACCCTTTTTGTGAAGTCTGATGGACCAAAGTTGGTCTCATTGTAACAACCATCATTATCATATATATGCCGTTTTTTGTTTCTTGAAATTTTAGAAGTGCTATAAATGAAATGGTAAACCTGTAATTTTTCTGAAATAAATATCTGTTTCCCCACTTGAGCTGATATAGTAATGATATCTAAAATGGTTGACCATTAGACCAAATGCTTGTGAACTCCACAACTGGATAGCGTCATGGCTTCTAGGACTCATCAGGCTGCAATTTTGTAGCCCTCAATAATAGCCATGTTGAGGTTGACTTCAGGCCATAGGGATCCCTGCTTGGTTGTTTTAAACTTTTAGACCACTTTGTTGGAAACCACTTATTAGTTTGTTTCTAGGGGAGTAGTCTGGCTTTCTCACTGTTGTATAGTAATTATGCTGAATTTGTAGTTGTTGAGCGTAGATGTAGCGTAAGTTACACAATATGTGCTTGTACAAAGGGAATAAATGCAAAAACATTTACTCTAGGAAGTGCTTAGAGAGCATGCTTCTTTTGGGAGGAATCTAAGATTAAATTCTTTGTTCTGTATCAAATTATGAAGAACGGTCATGATCCATTGCTTCAACAATTGGATGGCAAGGACAAGTCCATCCAGAACTTAAGTGACTTCAGGGACACTAAAGGGAAGAAGGAAGGAGTAACTAATGCACACCCTCACTCCCCACTGCCACCCTCACCCTCATACTGCAGAATGTTAATCTTCTTCTGATGTAATTAGTGGGCATTGTTGATTTCTAATGAATGGACTTCTTCGCAATTTTAGGAAACATACTAAATGTATAGTGTTTAAGGTACTTGAAATAGACTATACAAGTTGTGAATTTGGGTAAGTATGGGCATGGTAGTATGTCGACAGTTGATCTAGAGATAAGGCTAGTACAAGAAGGTCTTGTATTGGTAAAATTTGGTAGCTCAGGGATGAATTTCTCCTAGAAGAAATCATATCTTTCAGTCCTGTTTGAACCACCTATAATAAAATTTCATTTCTGACAATCTAATACGACTTTCCAAAAACAACAAGTCACATCTCAATTTGGAAGTGACTTTCCAAAAACAGAAGGTCATGTCTAAATAATCAAGAATAATCTTGACATATGAAATCCACTTTAAAATCAAATCAATCTTGTTTATACAAGTCAAGAATTAATATTTTTATCCTTATTAGTATTATTATTTTTACGACAATATTATTTATAAAATAGTATAAAGTCGTTCACCTTTAATGGATTAATAAAAACGAATTCTCTCATGGAATAAGTTGTTAATCAAGGTTGTCATTGATGTCAATATGGCAGTGTTTGTGATGGCAAATTCTTGTTACATGTGATGTTGCTCATTGATGCCCATTAATCATAATATTGCTCATAGAGGACCCATGGGTTGAATATATATATATAGACAGAGTAGAAGCAGTGGACCCAGGAAACATCCCAAGGAGGAAAGCGATCGGAGGAGCAAATAGGAACACATCATCGGAAGAGTAGCTATTGGAAGTCATAAGAGCGAAGAAAAGCCACAGGAGCAACAAGCCAAGAAAAAACATATGCCCAAGAATAAGAGCCATATCGAAGGAACTAAGGAGAAATATCGAAGGAAGGAATAAACCGTGTAAACCCCTTAAAATTTCACAGCGCATCGGAGAAATCAATATTGGCGACTTTATTGCTTTATTATGTGTCACGTTGAATCGCCCGTCTGTGATATGTATTACGGACCCAATGGTTCCATAACAATATGCTCTATTGTTATATTGCATCTGCCATACTGGAACTGCCGCATCGGAAGTTATGTATCACAAAGGAATGTCACACTTGAAATTTGCGATTGTGTTTTGAGTTGCGGACTCGACTGGTCAAATAGAACAAGCTCTAATGTAATACTGCATTCGCCACTATCGGAAGTTACGTCTCACAAGTATTAAAAAGGTCACAAGTATTAAGGGAAATACCTTCTTTGGATTGCAAGACTTGAAGACCAAGAAAATAATGCAAGTGCCCTAAGTTTGTCATTTGAAACTGCTTTTTAAGGCTAGACTTCACATGGTTTATAAGGTTGGGATCACTACCAGTAAGGATAAGATCATCAACATAAAGAACAAGAATGATAAGAGACTTACCCACTTTCTTGGTGTAGACAATATTGTCCTAGGAAAGTCAGTATCTAAAAGTAAGCTATCCATTTTGGCATACCAAGCCCGAGGGGCTTGCTTGAGACCATAAAGTGATTTCTTAAGCCAGCATACAAGGCCAGAGTTTGTTTGTATAAAGCCAGGAGGTTGTTCCATATAGATTTGTTCATGCAAGTCACCATGCAAGAAGGCAGATTTAACATCCATCTGATGGACTTCTCATTTGAAAGAGGCAGTGAGGGAAAGAACAAGGTAGATAGAGTTCATTTTTGCAATAGGGGAGAAGGTTTCAGTATAGTCAATGCCTTCAACTTGTGAAAAACCCTTAGCAACAAGACGAGCTTTGTATTTATCAACTTTTCATCTAGTCCAAACTTGGTTCTGTAAACCCATTTGCATCTAACAAGTTTTCGTCCCTTTGGAAGAGGAACAAGGTCCCATGTATCATTTGCCAATAGTGAATGATATTCTTCATTCATAGCTGCGTCCCAATGTGGATGGTTTGAAGCTTCTACAAAGGTGTTGGGATCATAATTCGCTGAAGCTTGAGCCAGTAAAGGAGAGGCTCTATTGAACTGAGAACGTGTACGACGATGCTTTGTAGGATCACCTGCAAGAGCACTTGCTACATCTCGAGTAGCACAAACCCATTTTGGAAGTTGAGGAGCTGAAGGAGGATCCCGAGAAGAAGGGGGAGGATTGTCATCCTCGCTGTCATCATCTGAAGAAGAAATATTTTCAGAAGTAGAAGGGATAGAGAGAGGTGGCACATACGCCGAACTAGGCTCGTAGGACGATATATTTTCAGCGAACTTTACATCTCTTTTAATGATAATATTTTTAGATTTAGGTTGAAGAAGTCTATATCCTTTGACATCTTGAGAATATCCAACAAAAATACATTTTTCACTCTTGGGTTCAAAGGCTTTATATTTCTCATTTGGAATATGGGCCCATGCTTCACTTCCAAAAACACGAAATTGTTGGAGCATACCTTTGGAGCAGCATGTGAAGGATCTTTGGAGCAGTTTGTGGAAAAAATTATTGTAGCAGTGTTGAAGTCACTTGGATGATGTTTTGTAGCAAGCACTTTTGGAGAACTTGTTGAAGCTGATCTTGGAGACTCCTGAAGTAGATTTGAAGATGCCTATTGTAGTAGATTTTAAAGACTCTTTTGAAGTAGTGTTTTGAAAGTATTGAACCTTGAATTAGATTGTTAGGATTGGAGTCCTCATATGAAGTTGGAGCCTGGATTGGTTTTTGAGGATTGGAGTTCTCATAAGAGATTGGAGCCTGGCTTGATATTTGAAGATTGGAGTCCTCATTCAGGGTTGGAGCCTTGAAGAGTTAGAATTTTATTATACAGGTTGGAGCCTGATTATTTGTAAGAGGACTGGAGTCCTCACAATTTGTATTAATAAAATTCTTTTTCTTATTCTAAATCTTTTGTTTTGGTTTAACTAGTGATCTTAACTGGCATAATATAATGATTATAAATAAATACTGATTCTCCCCTGCCACCCCCTTTAGTTTTTCCAACCAAAAAGGTACAAGGTACAAAAACGAGTTATAAAGTGACTAGGGAGGCTCATTAAGGAAGGGGGAGACATGAGGGGGACAATGGGAGATTAGATCTCGACCCTTGATGAAGGAGAGCTGAGATCTAATCTCAGCCCTTGATGCTATGGATAGGGTTCTCTCATCATTATGAGACTAAAAAGGAGGAGAAAAGGAAAAAGTGAATTCATTCTTCATGTGCAAAGTTGGAGAAGAGAAGAGAGAAAGATGAGAATTGAAGGCTGTGATAGCTGAAGTTTGCTTAAGGAGGGAACAATCTACAGCAAGGAGAAACCATTCAACTGGCCTGAGTTTCCAGGCTAGAAATATGGCACAGTCCAAGGTAAAGGAGTTCATACTCAGCACAAATTTCGCGGACCTTTAGTGTGAATTTCGAAGGCACAATCTCGGCGAGTTTTTTGGGGGCCGTGAAATGCTGACAGAGTCAGACACTTTGAGGAAATGTCAGACTGACAGCACACATTTCCAGAATTTGTCAGTGCATTTATTGCAGAGGCAGACACAAAATTCTAGAAATCTTAGTGTGAATCTTAATGCTGCCTGTGCATGACTTTCGAGGGATAAGTTGTTAGTTGTGTGGCTTGAATTTCTGAGCAGAGGCATGAAAATCTAGGCTGGAAAAGTGCTGGACACTGGACAGTGGTCTGAGTTCCAAGGCAGAGGTCCAGAACAGTGGCACAAATGTTTTCAGACAGTGGTTTGAATTTCTAGGAAACTGGCACAAAATTCAAGAGAGAGAGAATACTTTAAGTGTATATAATGCTGTAATTAATTCTTCGAGATGAGCAATAAAAATCCTCCTTCAAACTGGTTTTCCCCACAGGGGTTTTCCAGGGTCTGAGATTGACCAAAAATTAGTGTCCATATTTTTATGTGTATGTTTGTGTGATTTTATTATCAGTTGAAAGTGAAAAGGCAGAAGTAGTGGTAGCCTAGCTGTTTTTCTCTTGAATTTTATATTCATGATTTAATGTGCAAATGAACAATGGGGTTGGACATTAAACAATGATGTGTAAAATAAACTGAAACTGGAGGGGCTACAACGCCTAAATTTTCCACGAACATCACTTGTTGCATTGACTCATTTTGGTCACTATTGGACATTATTATAATATATCGCTTTCCTCCATATGTTCTCGAGAATAAAATTAGTCTCTTAAACTTTGTTATGTGATCTAATAGAAAGTGTACAATTAGAATCTCATGCTTTCTATACCAAAATGGAAGATCCTGATTTACTTGAACATATGATTACAGGTTTGGAAGGGGCAAGGAATCAGAAAGTGGAAACATGGGCAGGGGGATGGCTTCTTTGTCCAATTGGAATCATCAAAGGTCCGCAAACTGTGGTTTGTTCCTAGCTCAATTGAGAAAGGACAAACCTTGTGCAGGTAAGATGTTGCCTATTTATTCTATTTGGAAGAACCTCATATAGAAAGTTGCATTTGCCAGTTTGGATTGACTAAGGAGGAAGTTTTCAGTGGGATATGTTTACCAATGTTTAATTATAATGGCAATGGGCATTGCAGGGACCCCGAAGCTTTAGATTTGGATGCTCATGCCGTGCTTCCACCTCTTTTCAGATAGCCAAAACGACTGAATTTTTAGTCCTTTATATTGCCAGATTGGAGAGACTATTTATATTTGTGCTATCTAGATGTCAAGGAAGCCATTTTTCACTATCAAAAGGAAAAGGTGAAGCTTCATTGATTGTCCAATGTCATTCGTACAATTATTATCTTCTGCCCCGAATTAATTGATGGCCCCAATATAAATGGCATTGTATCTTTAGATGTGAAAATTTTGGGGAATTGGGTTTTGTTTGTTGGTTAATTTGTAGCCTGTCATTTGGCTGTCCAGTGTCATTCGTACAATTATTATCTTCTGCCCCGAATTAATTGATGGCCCCAATATAAATGACAATGTATCCTTAGATGTGAAAATTTCGGGGAATTGAGTTTTGTATGTTCGTTAATTTGTAACCTGTCATTTGGCCCAATATCAGTTCCAGAAATTTTGTTTGGATTCCTATGTCCTCTCTTCCTATCCTGGTTTGCAATTTACGCAGTTTGTGATGTTTCTCCTACTATTTCTTCAGACATTTTAAAATCATTCCTTGATGTTTAAGCCTTGTATTATGACGTTATATGAACAATCTCAATAATAACTCTTAGGTCATCCTTTGTGCCAAATGGTGATTCCTGGAAGATATATCCCCCACGTTGTATAATGTTCAAAAGAGTTATATGTATTGTGATTTAACATTTGCAAATGGCCTAAGGTTGTCTTTAATGACATATTGTGCAAAAGAAAAAAGACTTGGATGCCGCAAAATCATAAATGGTTTAGTAAATGGGGTATTTGCTTGAACGCGTGCCACCCCATAAACAGTAAAGAGATGAAAACCTTTGTTATGGATAAGTTCCACAAGCGTACCTGGGATAAGGAGAAAGAAAAAGTACTATATTGAAGTGTTTAATCCCACTCACAATCATCAACAAAAAGCGTACATAGAGACCAATATTTATTGGAGAACCAAAATTATTATTTCTCAGTTAAAGACTAATTCTCATCAACTCTGTTGTGAAACAGGGCGCTGGAAAAGGCCAAAAGAAGTGTGGGAGGAAAGAGTATGTATTTTTTGTTCTTCCGGAAAAGTGGAAACAGAAAAACATTTCATTTTAGAATGCGAAGCCTTCAAAGACGAGAGAAAATTATGCACATATTCTGGCAGCTAGCGCTTGGGATAATCTATTTAGCGAGGGGTTTGTCGAGAAGCTGGGATTGTTTATTGTGAGGCTTCACAGGAAAATGACCAAATACATCAACCAGATGAAAAACAATCTGTCCCATAAACTATTTTTAGCCTCGTGGACGTTAAAATAATTCTTTCTTTTCTTTCTTCTTTCTTAAAAAAACGAAAAACTCCCATTTTCAGCGGACTATCTGTTTATTTCTTGTTGTCTGTGTTCTATATATATATATATTTCGTCATAGGCATATATTGCGAGTAGTCTGTAACCTTCGGTGGTTTTAGCGGAATACATGTAAGTAAACGGGAAAAATGCATATTCTTTTGTAGTTTTAATAAAATAATGGTTAACAGCTAATGAGTAGATGATTCAGGCTCTGCGTGTTTTTGGGATGGCAACCTATGTACGCATTAATTTTGATGCCGACATCGGGCTCTTAAGGGTCAGGTATTGTAAATGTGAAGATTGAAGATTGAGGACATAATAGTTAATTGATAATCAGAAAAGTGTTGATTGAGGAATAAGATATACAATGGTTTAAATTGCAAGAGGAAGGAACTGTTGGCCAAGTGGCTAAGTTTCAGCAAGTACTAGGGAGCAGTTGCAATCAAGACAAATTCAGCTGTCACTAAACAGTTTCCAAACCAAACTATTACTGCTTAAAATCAAACTGTCGCGTCACTTGTGAATCTTGATTTCCCAAAGCTTCTGTCAACTGATCACAGTTCATAACCATACTCCACGATGATCAAATTTTTACATTTTAATTTAATGTTTAGTACAAACCATCAGTTTCGGCAAATACTAGGGAGCAGTTGCAATCAAGACAAATTCAGCTGTCACTAAACAGTCTCCAAACCAAACTATTACTGCTTAAAATCAAACTGTCGCGTCACTTGTGAATCTTGATTTCCCAATGCTTCTGTCAACTGATCACAGTTCATAACCATACTCCACGATGATCAAATTTTTACATTTTAATTTAATGTTTAGTACAAACCATCATGTTTAACAGGTTGAAGAAGACTCCTACTATTATATTAAAATTCATTTCCATGTCCATTTCCATTTCTTCATATATACAAATGTAGGCATCTGCTGCATTTTGTTCACTGTTGCCAACAAACAATTACTCATTTATTATATGGCGCCTGCCATATAATGATATTGACAGGTTCCAACTGCATGAAGGCTACGTCGATGGGAATGGAATCCATGTGCCAAACACGGACCTGATGAAAATAGTGGTGATCTTAATGATATTGACAGGTTCCAAGTGCATGAAGGCTACGTCGATGGGAATGGAATCCATGTGCCAAACACGGACCTGATGAAAATAGTGGTGATCTTAATGTCTGATGTACGTTTTATTACCAGTTCTGCAACAGCATCTGCTGCTTCATCTAATTATCCACCCTTTTCAGGGGTTATTTCTATGCTATGCATAGGTTTGCCTAAGGGTGTACAACAGCATCTGCTGCTTCATCTAATTGTCCACCCTTTTCAGGGGTTATTTCTATGCTATGCATAGGTTTGCCTAAGGGTGTATTAGTTGAAGTTAGAGCCTTACTGGCATAAAATGGATTCACCATCGCTTGTTACGACAACTTTAAATTATTTGTTATAATAGTGTGCATGTGAAGGTAATTTTTCATTTCCAAGCCATAGATTTTACAAGGTTGGGATGGATAACAAACTAACAAATGACAACTATTATGGAGGCTATGACTGAAAATACGAATGTAGTGTTACTTGTGAAAGATTGCGCTGTGCTTTTTTCTATTGCACTATGAGATCCTCTCACTTGAGATTAAATATATTTACTAAAGTAATTTATTTTATTTTTTTGAGTTTACTTTAGTTCAATAAGCCAACATAATAATTATGTGCCTTTCCTAAGTCTAATTTAGGCTACGTTACAATAGCAACTTGCTCACACTAGAGCAAGTGTTCGAAGGAGATTTTGAGCGACTTCTATATGCCTAGACACTTAGGCTTGTGCATAAGTAATTACCCGAGCTACAAATATCAACACTCTCTAAGTGAAGTTAGTGCTTCTACATCTTGGAACTGTCTTTGCTCCTGTATCCACTGCCTTGGCTGCTCCCTCTGAGTTTGAGGCCTTTCTTGGCCTCTAGTTTGGAAACATCCTTGAAAATGACTATCCTTGGCATGGTTACTACAAGCTTCCTGCGCTTGAACATTTTGTAAGATCATCTCATACTAAGAGACCTTGAAAAATTTGGGGGAATTTGTTAAGAGCTTCTTTCCTCGTGAGCTTGAAGGTTGATTCCCTTTGGCATACTCAACCTTTAGAGCTATCTACTCCTTGTTCTCTATTATTGCTCTTCTTGAGGCCACCATGCTAAGTCTGAGCATAGACAAGAATCTCGTTGGTCTATAAACTTGCAAAGATCTTTCTTTCTGGATCCATTTCAGTCTTTTGAGATATCCACTAAATCTATTGGCATAACCTTGTCTCGCATGGTCTCCCTCTCTTCTTTTGAGGGTTGACCTCTACCAGTGCTGTTGGGAAACCTTGTTGGTACTATCCTTTGTGTTAGGGTCCTATAATTTATAGGATCAATTGATCATTGAATAATTGCTTTCAATATTTTAGATTGTAAATAATATTTTTGCAAATGATTTCCAAAAAGATAGAAAAATGGAAATAAAAAAAGAAAAGAGGGTATAAATAAAAAAAAATAACAAAAAGGAAACTGATAAGAAATGATAAATGAACCCCATAAAAAAAATGCTAGCTTAAGTGCCACTACTAGCCTTCTGACTTTGTAAAGAATAAATTTATGAAATTGTGTGCAACGTGTTTAAAATGCCACAATCCCTTTTTGCTTGAAACATATAGTTTAATCATGTTCACGCTGGTTTCAATTAATGTTAATTAGGTTAAAGTGAATAACTTAGCCAAACAATCTAATTTTGGCTAAGATTAGATAAGAAGAATACGTGAATAAAGTTAATCCAATAGTATAATCTGGATTAATGTAGTTGAGTAGATTAGTTTAGTGTTTGAAATAAATATTTTTAGATCTTTTTAGAATGAAAAAATTGAAAGGGTTTGCATGTTTAAATGCACTCTCATTTGCTTTAAAAATGCATCAGGATAGGAAAATAAACTTTTTGATATAATTGTCGAATGTGGTTCATTCACCAAAATATTGGACTTTGGGTTATAATACATATGCACAAATATGTGGTGGGACCCGCCAGTGTTAATCACCGCCTTTTTCACGACCTCTTGATCACCCATTGCATTGATCTGATGACCCACGATAGATTTCGGACTCCTCCGAAGTGATAACGTCTAATGACAGGGGGGGTCTGAAAAGTAGTTTACTGCCCCCCATGTGTCATCACCATGGGATTTCGGACCCCCCCTCCACTTACTAGATACCACTTGCCCCCCACTCCGAAAGTGGTTTCACCATCCTGCTTCAACCCGCCTTCCTGCCAAGTGTTGCCTCCACACCTTGTCTCCACCACCATTCCCATCACGCCACCTGTCCCTACTCCCGTCATTCCCACCAACAACCCTTTGCCACTCGCCCACTAATCCCCAGTTTCCATGTCTGCGACCATTGCAACCTCCATAAATTTTCTTTTCGTTCACTGTGTCAATTACAGAAATTAATGCCCTAATAAGACTGTTAATCCAACGGTTAAGGTGGGTTCGCAACTAATAAATATGGAATTTGCCTCTATGATTACACCTTTTCTTCCTCGTTCATTGAATATCGCTCCCGCCCCTCTGTGCTTTGATGCTACAACAACATTTCTGTTGCTTGTCTTTGGTAAATTTATAGAGGTCTGCCACTCTCAGTTCCTACCAATTATCAAACACATTGCTGTTTCCTTCTGTTACACCCTTCGTCTGTTCATTCTGCAACTGCAATGGCACCCAAAGTAGTCCTTGTAGATAATCGTATGCTCACTCCCCCCTATTGACTTAGACCATACTCCACTCGCAAACAAAGACTACACGATTGCCGAAACGTAGTGTGAATTCGACCTCTTCGAATTACGCTAGTTTCAGAATAATTTCCTTGATCAATCCAATGAGATACACCTTTGGCAATTCAGACTTTTTTTGTTTGTTGTCCCCCCGTCCTATCATTTTCCTGAATTCTTTCTTAGATGCCAAGCCTCTTACCTTTCAAGCAAGAGGGCAATTATTTCCCCAAGTGTTGAAATTCTCTTCAGCATCACAATTGACAACATAAATTAAATGCTATAGGTTCCCCACAATGATTCTCTCTCCCTTTTCTCTCTTGAAGCTCTTAGAGAAATTTACCAGAAATTTACCTTCCCCAAGAGAGCCGACATTTTTGAAAATTTCCTCTTTGAAGACTTTCAACTCCCTAAGAAAAATCCCCCATATCCCCCTTCTATGTTCCCTCAAAGGACAAGACATATTATCTCTGTCTTGTCATCCATTCTTGGTTACTATTCAGATGAATGAGTAGATGAGCCTATTCTAGGCTTTCTATCCACCATTCCTTTAGAAGGACCATCAATCACCTTTGACAATGACCACTTCTTAGCAAATGTAATGCATGAACATTTCCTTCAGTTTTTAATTGAAGGAATGTTAAGATTTTCTTCAATTCTTATGTACATGTTTATGTTCTTTCAAACAGATAAGTTTCCATTCGTAGTGCAAAAGCTTGATCAACAAGGCTTCTCGACTTCCTTAGTCAGAAGACAATCACATGACTTCAGCGTCTCAGAGTTCATAGACCAGTTTGTGTATCCAACAACTTGTTTGCTGAGCGGCCAACAGGTTCCAAGGATTGGTGAAGACATTTAGAAGATTTTACAGCTTAGTGAACAAGTCAAAATAGGGAACTGGTACCTTTACCAGTCATTTACAGAAATTAGAGTGTATGGTTCAAAGCTGCCACCATACAAATTGCTTAAATAATTGCCACTGAGAATATTTTCCTTGGAGTACATCAGAGAAACAATTTATTTTGATAACATCCATGTCGTGGCAACCAAGAAGAAATCACAGTTTCGGATCAAAACACAGATATGACCCTTCATATGCGACAATAGAGCAACAGGAGAGAAAGCAGACGTCCTGCTGAAACAAATGAATTTCCCTAGCAATTTCACTTGGTCTTATGACCCCTTTGGGGTAATTTCCATGTTGAGAGTGGAACAAAAAGCCACACCCTATGTGCATACTCAGAGGCCAGAAATAGAGAAATATATGAACCAACACACTTGAGTAGAATATACATTGCAGGAGGTCGAGGAGCAGGTACTTTCTAGGACAACTTCAAAGACTCTCGTACCTAGAGAGAAGAGATATAAGAGACCAAGAGAGGACGATTCTCTATCAGTCACAGAAGTCTCAACCAAAGAATTCAAAATATATACTAAGAATATTAAAACAGGGTCTAAAATAGACTTCCCATCATTGGAGGACACATAAGGCACTATTGTTCTCCCAGGTTTGAAGACTTTTATGTTGGATAGTGGTACCACAGAGTCCCCATCATCCTTGGTTGCTAAAGAGATTCCAGCTATCATACCTCAGACACCAGAGTCATCCACAGAGCAGAGGCAACTAAACATTTTTCAGAGATATAAAGAGATTAAGTAGAGGAATGAAGCCATTCATGATAATATATCTGCTCAATTCAGGAAGCAATCTTCCTCCATCTAGCATAAACTCTTCTTAACATATGATACAGAGAAGGGAAGGATGCATATGACATTCTTGCAGGCCCAGGTCCCTCAACCAAAGTCAACAACAAATTTCAAACAAATCACTTTTGAATTTGAGGCAAAGGATATCCATCCTTTAGATCAAATAGATATGCACAGACAGGCATGAGAGATGGCATATTCTACTTTCACACAGACTGCTATCACTGCCTCTAAACTACAACTTACTTTGAATAATGTGCAGTCTCAGCAGAAATTGGAGAAAGTGTCCTCACTTGCCAAAGATACCAAAATCAAATACTTGGAGGAAATGGTGATCAAAGCAGGTTTTGATCCAAACAAATCAAAATCCATGGAGGAGATAATCAGAAAGAAAAATGCTGACATATCAGCATTAAAGAAGAAATTGACGCTGGTAGCAACAAAAGACCCCATGGGAGATAGAGCTACAAAAGGAAGAGATGCTGAAGCTTCTAGTGGAACAAGGTGCCCAAATCAAAGCAATGGAAGCAGAAATGAACAAGCTAATAAAAGAAAAGGAACAAAGTTCACAACTTGCAGTTGTTCCTCTTGATGCACTTTCCATTGCATCTCTACTTCAAATAGGTGTCCCTACAACAACCACGACACCAGGAAAATCATCTTCTACTGTGTTTCCCACATCAGTTGTAGATGACTCAGTAAAGTTAGCTCAATCTATGGAAAACATGTCTACACAGGGAGAAGAGCTAAAGAAACTGAAGCTGGAGGTAAAGATTCTACAGGAACAAAGTACAAGGTTTGAAAATACCTACATGACAGAAAAACAAAAGTCCCAAACATTGTCCCAAAGATTGTAGAATATGGAAAAAGACAGTGCCATGGGCAATACATTGGCATAGGTAAAGGAAAATAGCTGGAAAAGTATCAATGAAGACATGGAGGACATCTGGCCTTCAATCCAAACTATTTTTGAGCAACATGGGCTGATTGAACAGTTCAATGAAGCCATTGAGCATGTTAGAAAGCAACTGGGAGATAAACCAAATGAAGCCACTTAGCTTATCAAATTTCTAAACTCCAAGAGCAGTGAGGAATTAGAAGAGTTGGAAATTGAAGACAAGATTGAAATGATTTTGGAAGCTAGGAAAGTGCTGACTAAAAGAAATCTTATGAGACAACTTGAAGAAAAGGACAAAATTATGAATATAGGTATACAAAAATTTGTTTCCAAGCTGGAGCCTCTCTACAAGAAAGGACTTCCAAACTTGTTAGTGATTAACGACAAGCTCAGCACGTGGTCGGATTACAGTAAGCAGATTATGACCAAGGCAAGAGATAGTTTAAAGGTTATAACCGGAAGACTTAGTATGACAGAAAAGGCGTTCCTCGAAGCATTGTCATACAATCTCAACATTCAGTATGCAATTCCAAATCTGTTCATCACCCGACCAACATTTGCCAAATACACTGTAGTTGACGAAGTGTATAGAAAGTTGATGAAGATGAATATCTCGAGTGAACAACGCTGGGATAAACTCTGTGAGTTACCAGAGTAAAATGTAGTTTTGGGGGCACAACTCAGCGTTACAACACATGCAGAATTTGAGCGCCAGAAAACTAGATATTCCACCATTTCAGTGCCACCACTTCAGACAGTGCGAATTTCCATGATTTCATTGTAATAAGTTAGATTGATTCACTTTTATTATTTCTAGATACATCTTCATCATTCTGACAGGATAGTTTTTATAAATTATCAATTGTTGAAGTAATCAAGAGTTGGTTTTTGTATGAAGAACTCTATTGTATATTTTTCTAAAGCATCAACAGATTTTCCAAGTAATACATAAGCTCTTTCACAGGATTCATGTGTCAAGTTGTTGGTGAAGTACATCTATGTGTCTTATGTGTTTATAATTCTTTGTTTATAGCACATATTTTTTTTCAAATCTGAATTATTCAATAGATAAATAAATGGAAGAATTTGTTTAAATCTACACTTTGCACCCGACTACGAATAATTTGTATGTTTTCTTCTGATATTTGAATATAGAATTCAGGTAACAACGCTGTATATTTAAAAGTGAAACTTAGTCTGTTATTCTTCTCCATTTCATAAACTAAAAGAATCCATTCAGTTTGGCTACCTTGCCCTGTGAGATCTATCTGTAGATACTATAGTTAATCTGCATTTTATGTAACAGACTCCATAGCCCAATGGAAATCTAGTTATCAACCAACCATTCAAATACAAATCAAACCCCAAACTTCATAACTAGCCTAATATTCAACCAAAGAAAGTTAAATCTTACAGAGAGAGCCATCTTTGAAGATGGTAGGGTTAGATCCCAGCTTTCAAAGTTGGTTTGTGGTTACCTTGGTGATTTTCTTCTGCAACCTTAGAAAATTACTGAGTGCTAACATTCTTGGCGACCATATTGGGGAAAAAAATAATCCTTCATTTCATCACCATAAGATTATTTCCCTAGTTTATGTATCCTTGTTTCAATAAATCTAATGATCAAGGCACTGGAAATAAAGGATTAGAGGTTGTTTTTAATTTTTAAAGATCTCGCTCCAAAATTTTTTTATACTTGAGCCAAACTTGATCTAGACCCACCTGAAATTTTAGACAATCCTGAAAGGATACTCAGAATGAGAAGTTTCACTGAAAGCCAGGGAAGCAATAGCCCCCTTTCAAGGGCCAATTCTCTTCCTGCAAACTTCGACACCATTCAAGATATCCAGTTTGACCTACCTTTCGAACACAGTCTTTTCATGACTAACTCTGAATCTTTTGTTGATCAGACAGTGGTTTATGAAACCATTATTCAACCCTATAACCAATAAAACCATTAGTTGAACCTGATTCGGATCAGCAAGCCCTTTGGGAATTCGAAAAACTGCAAGATCTTGTTTCAACCCTTCATCAAACTGTACATCAAGCTTACATACAACAGTCTGTTGAGCTTTCTGCTCTTACCATTGTAGCATCCGCTTCGTCTCCCCAATCAATTCATCCAACACCAGTGGGCCCTACCTCTTCTGTAATTTCTAATTTCTATTACTCATCCAGTGGTATCACAAGTAGTAACTCAATTAATTCCCACAAATCCTTTATCTACGCCTCCCTTAAGACCAAATATCATAGCTGCTCGCTATGCACCCCTGGTTTACCTGCTCAAATGCATGATATACCCCAATACTATCAAACTAGGATTCCCCAATTTGATGGTACTATTGCTGTCACTGCACAACAACACATAGATAGGATGAATGAATTTTTTGATCTTCATGAAGTAGATGAGAATGATGTAAAACTAAAGATTTTTGCTCAGAGCTTAGGTGGAGAAGTCAGAAAGTGGTTCAGAAACTTAGTAGCAAGAAGTATAATTGTCCTTGTTGTTTTTCACCAATATTTCCTAACTAGGTGGGAAATTAAAAAGAGTCCTCTGCAGATCCTTAATGATTGTAAAAACCTTAAGAGATGACCCAATGAAACTATAGAAGAGTACTATGACAAATTTAATAGGGTTTTCAATGCAATTCCCGTTGCCATTAAACCACTCCCGGGCTTGGCCCTGATACATTTCCAAGAAGGATTCGATGTTGATATGGCTTATCAACTGAGAGAAAGAGATCCCACAACCTTAGAGGAGATGCAAGCAAGCACACTTAAAGTATAGGCTAATTTATTAGCCAAAAAAACTAAGTTAAAAGGCTGAAAAAAGAGTAGGAATAAAAGAGGAACCATCATCCTCTGTTTCTGCTGATTATAAATTAGACAGTCTACTGAGAACAATAGAGAAGATGATGGATAAAATCAATCTAGCTGATAGGGCTCCTTAGAGAGAAAATAACACTGGGCAAATAAGGAATCCAAACTATCGAAGAAATCAATCCTAGATAAAACAAAGGGACCCAAAAGGTCCAGACCAGCAGGCAATACCTCCTTTCCAAGAGAATTATACATATGAGGAGGCTGAAGTAGCTGGTGATACAAAGGACATTCAAATAAATCTCATGGGAGTAAATGATAATGACTATATTTTCCTGATTGAGGAATAACAAGACCTTTTCCTGTTATCCCAAAATGAAATAGAACCTGAAGAATCAGAGGATTACAAGAAATGCCTTGAGAATGCCATTATGGAAGTCCATAAGCAGTGCAACCTTAGGAGTAGGAAAACCTCTGATACCCCACCAAAGAAACCAACGGAAACAACTGCCAAAAAGAATGTTGAAATTCTTACTAGAAAGAATCTTGATGTTCTAATCCAAAAAAACCCTAAGACTGCATCTAAAACAATTTAAAACAATGATCCCTCTACCGGCCAACCAAGAGATATACCCCAAAAATATGTGGCCGATAAACAAGAATTTGCCAATTCAAATAAAGCACAAACATCATTTAATATAGAAAATGAATTAGCAAAACTCAAAATCCCCATTCCTTGATAGAATTGATGAACAACACTGCTTATAGATCCCAAGTAATGAAAGCATTGAGCATAGGGGAAAACATTGATATAATTAATGTATCAGATGATCAATTTGAATTACTATTTGGCCCAAAAGTTGATGGCAAACTTCAAGAGGGAGATGTACCTCCCTTTTATGTTATCTTAACTATTCATGATAAAGTCTTACACAAATCTATGCTTGACTCAGCGGCCTCCCACAATCTTATGCCAAAAGTAATTATGGAGAAATTGAGATTAGACATTACCAGAAGGTATAAAGACCTGTATTCATTTGATGCTAGTCAAGTTAAGTGCCTTGGACATATAAAAGATTTGTGTAAATTTAGTCCAAATACTAGCCAAAAGCGTACTTATGGACATAGTTGTCGCTGATATTCCACCCAAATATGACATGCTGCTTTCCCGTTCATGGGGAGCCAAATTCCAAGGAACCTTAGAGATGGATATGTCCTACGCAACAATCCCTGTCTTTGGTCAGAACAGAAGACTCTATAGAGAGAAACTTATGAAATTCATGGTCACCACTCATGATAGGCCTAACAATTATCCTATATATTATTTTCATTTTGATCTAGACTCATTTATTCTCTACAATGATGTAAGCACACAAGAACAAATTCCTAATCATAACACTGCTTTTTGTCTGAATGCTGATGGTCAAACACTAATCAGTGAGCAGTGTAATTCAGATAAAGTTTTATGGAATTTGAGTTTTGAGGGATTGGTGAGTAAAGGAGCCGGTGTTGATGTATGGGTTTCTAATTCATATACTCATCACTCAGAAGGTCACTCCTGCAAATTGAATTTTCAGTGTTCTAATAATGTTGCAGAGTGCGAAGCCTTAATCTTAGGTTTATAGCTTTTGAAGAAAATTGGTGCTAAATGGATTGCCATTCATGGAGATTCTGAGTTGGTTATAAAACAATTCAAAGGAGAATACTTCGGCAAGTACTTGTAAATTACCATTTCGTCCTACTCGTCCATACGCTGTCGAAGTGAAAAATAGACCTATTGTACCTGATAACATTATATACTTGCAGGGTTTTGGAGATGATGCTTAGATTGAAAACGTTTTGTAGTCTAAAGACGAATTTGAAGATGCTAATATAGATATAGAATTTGATGTAGAAGATATTGTACATACTAGTGTAAATAAATTAGAATTGCATGAAATAGATGAAGAAAAGCAAGAAATATATAATTTACAATTGAAAGGCAGTATCTTACTAGAGGGCTTGTTCCATTATAAGATTTATTTGATTTCAATGATGTAGCTAAGAAGCCCAAAATTGAACCCACTGGCGCTGGTGTTGAGGAACATAATATTGGAACTGAACTTCAACAAAAATGATTAAACTGTCCAAATCCTTACCCCCAGCTGAAAAGCTGAAGTACATTAAATTGTTCAAAGAATTTATTGAAGTTTTTGCTTGGAGTTATGAGGACCTTAAATCCTATGACACCAGTATCATGCAACACAAAATTCCCTTGAAAGAAGGTCATAAACCCTTTAAATTTTTTTTAAGGAGGATTAATCCAATGTTTATGCCTATGGTTGAAAAAGAGGTAAAAATAATGTATGATGCAAAAATCATAGTACCTTTGAGATATTCCGAATGAGTGTCCAATTTAGTTCCCACTCAGAAAAAGACTGGTGAAATCATGCTCTGCGTTGAGTTCCTTAATTTAAATAAAGCCTCTCGAAAAGAAACTTACCCTCTGCTCAAGAGGGACCACATCCTATAGAAGGTGGTTGGATCCAGCAAGATTTCCTTGTTGGATGGCTTTTCTGGTTATAACCAGGTCTTAATACACCTAGACGCTCAAGAGAAAACAATGTTTACTACACCTTGGGGCATTTTCATGTATGTGAAAATGCCTTTTGGTCTAATGAATGCTGGAGCAACTTTTCAAAGAGCCATGGATTTTAGGTTCGCTGATGAAATGGGTCATTTGTTATATATCTGGATGAAATCAATATTTTTTGAAAATAAATGAGGAACACTTAAATCACATGAGAAGAGTTTTTGGAAAGTGTCGGAGATTTGGCATTTCCCTCAACCCCAAGAAAACGTTATTCGGTTTGCAAGAAGGAAAACTGTTGGGACACATAATTTCAAAAGAAGGAATCAAGATAGATCCCATCAGAATTGAAGCTATACTCAAAATTAACCCCCCAAGGAACATAAAGAAAGTTCAATATTTTATTGGACAGATAAATTTTGTAAGGAGATTTATTCTGAATTTCGGTGAGATTTTAAAGAATATAACTAACATGCTAAAGAAAGATACTGAGGTGAAATGGAACATAGAAGCTAGACAATCATTTAACAATGTAAAGCAGGCTTTAACTCAGGCACCTGCGTTAATTAGTCTAGATTTTACTAAGGATTTCCTAATTTTTTCATTTGCTTATGAGCACACCATTGCTGCAGTCCTCCTACAAAAGAAGGATGAAGGCCATGAACAACCTCTTTCTTTCTTTAGCGAAGCTTTGAGAGATGCAACATTGAAATAAGACATTATGGAAAAACAAGCTTTTGACCTGGTAAAAGCCATAAAAGATTTTAGAGTGTATATTCTTCATTCACTCATCATTGCTTTTGTTCCAAGTGCAGTGGTTAAAGATATACCGACTCAAAACGATCCAGATGGGAAAATGGTTAAGTGGATTGCTATTATAGTAGAGTATGATATTGAAATCTGAGCCACTAAACTCATCAAAGGTCAAGGGTTAGCAAAATTAATGGTAGAATCTAACTTGTATGCTTTAAATATAATTTTTTTTGGCAATATTTAACGAACTAGATGAGCTAGCGACTCCAATGGTAGCAGAAGCTTTTTCTACCTCTCCCTCGTATGCATACATTATTTATGTTCTACATAATTTACAAGATCCTCCTGGTTTAAGTAAAACAAAGGCTAGATTTATCAAATTTAAAGCTGTTAAGTTTTGTATTTTCAATGAAAATTTGTATTGGAAAGATGCTGGTGGTGTGTTACTAAATTGTTTGTTGAAAAATGAAGCAGAGAAAGTCATGCAAGTGTTCCATGAAGGAGACTGTGGTGGACACCTATACTAGAAGACTATTGCAAATAAGATTCTGGGGGTAGGTTTTTACTGGCCCACCCTATTTTTTGATATCTAAAAGAAGGTTACTTCATGCTACACATGCCAAATATTCGAAGGTAAAAAGAAACGTTTTCCTTTACCCTTGAGGCCTATATTTGCTGAAACCCCTTTCCAACAATGGGGCCTTGAGTTCATAGGAGAAATCCACCCTGCCTCATCTGCCCAACACAAGTGGATTCTGACAGCCACTAATTACTTTACAAAATGGATAGAAGTCATACCTACCAGACAAGCTTCTGATCCAGTCATCATAAAATTCTTGGAGAACAATGTCCTTGCAAGATTTGGTTGCCCAAGGAAAATTATTACTGACAATGCTGCAACTTTTAGGTCAAAAAGGATGGTAGGTTTCTGCAACAAATATCAGATAACATTGGGACATTCTACACCATATTTCAGGGAAATGGACTTGTAGAATCTTCCAATAAAATCTTAATTAACATTATTAAAAAGTTGTTGCAAGACAATAAAAAAGCATGGCACATCAAGCTAGTTAATGCATTGTGGGCGACAAGCTTACTACCAAAAAGTTAATAGGCATGTCTCCATATCAACTAGTTTATGGGATAGATGCTGTTTTTCCAACCTCGTTGGGAATCCCTATTTTAAAGATGATGCAAGAATTGGAGGTGGAACCAAATGAATTACGAAGGAGAACAAATCAAACCATTCATTTGCATCAGACCAGAGAAGCAGTTCATAACAGAACTCAGTTGATCCAAGATAGCATCAAGAAGACATTTGACCGCAGGACTAAAGATGATGATTTTCAGATCGATGATCATGTTTTGAAATGGGATTCCAAAAGGAAAGAAAAAGGAAAGCATGGTAAGTTCGACAACTTGTGGATGGGACCTTATGTTATTGATTCTTACCGAGGTAACAATGCATTTTTTTTGAAGAACACAGATGGAAAAAAATTACCTGGAGGACCTGTCAATGGCAGGATGCTAAAGCATTATGTTTTTCAGGACTAACAAAGTGTTTTTATGACACCCATTGTAGATACTATTAACTTTTGTACTGTCATGAGTGGGTAGCTTATGTCTGAAAGTTGAAGCCCATGGAGAAGACCCTGAGCTTTGAGGCATTTTGCCACCATTACCACAGAAAACATAAAAGTTACATGCAACAAATACTGAAGATGATGATTCAAGGCTACTAGTCTACGATGTTCTTAACACTTCACCATGAAGTGCCCTCCCCAGTTGGAGCCATTGTTATGGTCCTATAATTTATAGGATCAATTGATCATTGAATAATTGCTTTCAATATTTTAGGTTGTAAATAATATTGCTTTCTACTAATGATTTCCAAAAAGATAGAAAAATGAAAATAAAAAATGGAAAGAGGGTATAAATACAAAAGATAAAAAAAGGAAAAGGAAAAGAAATGATAAATGAACCCCACAAAAAAATGAATAAATATGAAAATGATGTTAGCTTAAGTGCCACTACTAGCCTTTTGGCTTTGTAAAGAATAAATTTATGAAATTTTGTGCAACTTGTTTAAAATGCCACAATCCCTTTCTTCTTGAAACATATAGTTTAATAATGTTCAAGCTAGTTTCAATTTATGTTAATTAGGTTAGAGTGAATAACTTAGCCAAACAATTTAATCTTGGCTAAGATTAGATAGGAAGAATACATGAATAAAGTTAATCCAATTGTATAATCTAGATTACTATAGTTGAGTAGATTAGTTTAGTGTTTGAAATAAATATTTTTAAATCTCTTTAGAATGAAAAAATTGAAAGGGTTTGCATGTTTAAATGCACCCTCTTTTGCTTTAAAAATGCATTAGGATAGGAAAATAAACATTTTGATATAATTGTTGAAAGTGGTTCATTCACCAAAATATTGGACTTTTGGTTATAATACATATGCAAAAATATGTGGTGGGACCAGCCGGTGTTAAACCCCGCCTTTTTCACGACCCCCTGATCACCCATTGCATTGATCCGACAACCCACGATAGATTTCGGACCCCCTGAAGTGATAACATTTAACACATGGGGGGTTCTGAAAAGTAGTTTACCGCCCCCTTATGTGTTGCCACCATGGGATTTCGGACCCCCCCTCCACTTACTAGATACCCCCTGCCCCCCCTCCGAAAGCGGTTTCGCCATCCCGCTTCAACTTGCCTTCCGGCCAAGTGTTGCCTCCACGTCCTGTCTCCGCCACCATTCTCATCACACCACCTATCCCTACTCCCATCATTCCCGCCAACAGTCCCATGCCCACCAATCCCCAACTGCCACCTCCGTGATCGTTGCAACCTCCATAAATTTTCTTTCCATTTGCCGCATCAATTATATAAGTTAATGCCCTAATAAGACTGTTAATCCAACAGTTAAGGCCGGTTCGCAGCCAATAAATATGGAATTTTCCTTTGCGATTACACCTTTTCTTCCTCACTCATTGAATATCGCTCCCGCCCTTTTGTGCTTTGATCCTACAACAACATTTCAGTTTCTTGTCTTTGGTAAATTTATGGAGGTCGACCACTCTCAATTCCCGCCAATTATCGAACACATTGCCAATTCCTTCTATTACACCCTTCCTTTTTTCATTCTGCAACTGCAATGGCACCAAAAGTAGCCCCTTTAGTAAATCCTATGGCCACTCCCCTTGTCGTCTTAGACCGCACTCCGCTCATAGACAAAGACTACAAGCTTGCCGAAACACAGTGTGAATTCGATCTCTTCGAATTACGCTGTTGGTTTCAGGATAATTTCCTTGATCAATTAAATGAGATACACCTCTGGCAATCCAGAATTCCTCTATTTGTTGTCCCCCAGTCCTATCATTTTCCCTAATTCTTTCTAAGATGCCAAGCCTCTTACGTTTCAATTAAGAGGGCAATTATTTCCCCAAATGGTGAAATTCTCTTCACCATCACAGCTAACAACATAAATCAAATGTTGTAGGTTCCCCATAGTGATTCCCTCCCCCCTTTCTCTCTTGAAGCTCCTAGATAAATTTACTAGAAATTAAGCTTCCCCCAGAGAGCTACCATTTTTGAAATTTTCCTCCCTGAAGACTCTCAACTCCCTAAGAAAAATCCCCCATATCCCTCTTCTATGTTCCCTCAAAGGACAAGATAGATTTTCTCTGTCTTGTCATCCATTCTTGGTTATTATTCAGATGAATGGGTAGATGAGCCTATTCTAGGATTTCTATCCACCCTTTCGTCAGAACAAGGACCATCAATCACCTTTGACTATGATCACTTCTTAGCAAATGTAATTCATGAACATTTCCTTTAGTTTTTAGCTGAAGGAATGTGAAGATATTCTTCAATTATTATGTACATGTTTATGTTATTTCAAACTGATAAGTTTCCATTCGCAGTGTAGAAGCTTGATCAACAAGGAGAGCCTCAGTGAGTTGTCTTCTAGAATTCCTTAGTCAGAAGAAAGTAACAGGAAAAGTCAAATTCTCAGAGCTCATAAACCAGTATGTGTATCCAGCAACTTGTTTTCTGAGTGGCCAACAGGTTCCAAGGATTAGTGAAGACATTTAGAAGATTTTACAACTTAGTGAACAGGTCACAACATAGGACTGATACCTTTACCAGTTATTCACAGAAATTAGAGTGTATGGTTCAGAGCTGCCACCATACAAACTGCCTAAATATTTTCCAATGAGAATATTTTCCAATGAGTACATTAGGGAAATAATTCATTTTGATAACATCCATTTCGTGGCAACCAAGAAGAAAGCTCAGTTACGGATCAAAACATAGATAGGACCCTTCATCTGCAACAATAGAGCAGCGAGAGAGGAAGCAGACCTCCTGCTAAAACAAATAAATGTCCCTCTCAATTTCACTTGGTCTTATGACCCCTTTGGGGTAATTTCCACGCTGAGAGTGGAACAAAAAGCCACACCCTATGTGCATACTCAGAGGCTAGAGGTAAAGAAATATATGAACCAACACACTTGGGTAAAAAATACATTGCAGGAGGCTGAGGAGTAGGTACTTTCCAGGACAGCTTCAAAGACTCCCATACCCAGAGAGAAGACAGATAAGAGACCAAGAGAGGACGATTCTCCATTAGTCACAAAATTCTCAGCCAAATAATTCAAATACTAAGAAGATTAAAACAAGCTCTAAAATAGACTTCCCATCATTGGAGGACACATGAGGCACTATTGTGCTCTCAGGTTTGAAGAATTTTAAGTTAGACAGTGGTACCACAGAATCCCCATCATCCTCGGTTACTAAAGAGATTCAAGATACCATACCTCAGACACTAGAATCATCCATAGAGCAGAGGCAGCTGTACATTTTTCAGAGATATAAAGAGATTAAGCAGAGGAATGAAGTCATTCGTGATAATATATTTTCTCAATTCAGGAAGCAATCTTCCTCCATCTAGCACAGACTCATCTCAGCGTATGATGCAGAGAAGGGAAGGATGCATATGGCATTCTTGCAGGCCCAGGTCCCTCAACCAAAGTCAACAACAGATTTCAAACAAACCACTTTTGAATTTGGGGCAAAGGATGTCCATCCTTTAGATCAAATAGATATGCACAGGGAGGCAGGAGAGATGGTATATTCTATTTTCACACAGACTGCTATCGTTGCCTCGAAACTACATCTTACTTTGAATAATGTGCAGTCTCCATTGAAATTGGAGAAAGTGTTGTCACTTGCCAAAGATACGAGAATCAAATACTTGGAGGAAATGGTGATCAAAGAAGGCTTTGATCTAGACAATTCAAAATCCATGGAGGAGATAATTAGAAAGAAAAATGCTGATATGGCAGCAATAAAGAAGCAATTGAAGCTTCCAGCAATAGAATACCCCCAGGCCAAGGAACTTGGGAAGATAGAGCTACAAAAGGAAGAGATGCTGAAGCTTCTAGTGGAACAAGGCCCCCAGATTAAAGCAATGAAAGCATAAATGGAAAGCTGATAAAAGAAAAGGAACATAGTTCACAATTTGCAGTTGTTCCTCTTGATGCAATTCTCATTGCATCTCTACTTCAAACAGGTGTCCCTACAGCAACCAGGATAACAGGAAAATCATCTTCTATCGTGCTTCCCACATCAATTATAGATGACTCAGTTAAGTTAGATAAATATATGGAAAACATGTCTATACAGGGAGAAGAGCTAAAGAAACTGAAGTTGGAGGTAAAGATTCTACAGGAACAGAGTACAAGGTTTGAAAATGCCTACATGACAAAAACACAAAAGTCCCAAACATTGTCCCAAAGATTGTTGAAGATGGAAAAAGGCAGTGCCATGGGCAATACATTGGCATATGTAAAGTAAAATATATGGAAAAGGATCAATGAAGACATGGAGGACATCTGGTCCTCAATCCAAATTATTTTTGAGCAACAAGAGTCGATTGAATGGTCCAATGAAGCCATCGAGTAGGTTAGAAAGCAACTGGGAGATAAACCAAATGAAGCCACTGAGCTTATCAAATTTCTAAACTCCAAGAACAGTTAGGAATTACAAGAGGTAGAAATTGAAGACAAGACGGAAACGATTTTGGAAGCCACGAAAGTGCTGACTAAAAGAAGTCTTATATGATAGCTTAAAGAAAAGGGCCGAATTACAGGTATACAAAAATTCGTTGTCAAGCTGGAGCCTCTCTACAAGAAATTTCTTCCAAAGATGTTAGTGATTCACGACAAGCTCAGCACGCGGTCTGATTACAGTGAGCAGATTATGACCAAGGCAAGAGATAGTTCAAAGGTTACAACTGAAAGACTTAGTATGACAGAAAATACATTCCTGGAAGCATTGTCATACGATCTCCACATTTAGTATGTAATTCCAAATCTATTAATCACTCGGCTGACATTTGCCAAATATACTGAAGTCGATGAAGTGTACAGAAAGTTGATGAAGATGAATATATCGAGTGAACAACGCTGGGATAAACTCTGTGAGTTACTGGAGTAAAATGTAGTTTTGGGGGCACAACTAACTGTTACAACACATGCAAAATTTTAGCGCCAGACAACTAGCTATTCCACCATTTCAGTGCCACCACTTTAGACAGTTCGAATTTCCATGATTTCATTGTAATAAGTTAGATTGATTCACTTTTATTATTTATAGATACATCCTTGTCATTCTGACTGGATATTTTTTGTAAATTAGTTATAAATACTTAAATTGTTCAAGTAATCAAGAGTTGGTTTTTGTACGAAGAACTCTGTATATTTTTCTGAAGCATCAACATATTTTCCAAGTAATACATAAGCTCTTTCACAAGATTCACGTGTCAATTTGTTGGTGAAGTACATCTATCTGTCTTATGTGTTTATACTTCTCTGTTTATAGCACATATTTGTTTTCAAATCTGAATTATTCAATAGATAAATAAATGGAAGAATTTGTTTAAATCTACACCTTGCACCTGACTACGAATAATTTGTATGTTTTCTTCTGATCTTTGAATATAGAATTCAGGGAACAATGTTGTATATTTAAAAGTGAAACTTAATCTGTTCTTCTTCTCCATTTCATAAACTAAAATAATCCATTCAGTTTGGCTACCTTTCCCGGTGAGATCTATCTGTAGATACTATAGTTAATCTGTATTTTATGTAATAAAATCCATAGCCCAATGGAAATCTAGTTATCAACCAACCATTCGAATACAAATCAAACCCCAAACTTCATAACTAGCCTAATATTCAACCAAAGAAAGTTAAATCTTACAGAGAGAGCTCTCTTTGAAGCTGGCAGGGCTAGATCCCTGCTTCCAAAGTTGGTCTATGGTTACCTTGGTGATTTTCTTCTGCAACCTCAGAAAATTACTGAGTGCTAACACTTCATACCATGCTCCGTTGACAACTATTGGCTCATGCTTATCGTAGCAGACCCCCTTTCTAGTGAGCTAGCCACTCCATCTCGTAGCAACTTGATCATGCCCAAAATGACACTCTACCGATGACATGATACTCAATTTTGTTCAGTGGCACTACCCACCACAAACCCTATTGCTCCCTCTACGACCGACCCATCCATAGCTTGAGTCTTGCATCGATGACTGCCTCATGTAGCCTTGTGTCCACATGTAGTTTTGCTGACAATTGCCATGTTTGTATCCCAACTCCTTGTTTTACCTTCTCACACATGGGCCTTGTTGGGATTTCCTTAGCTAATGCCCGCCAATGGATCTTGCTTGCAATGTTTTGGTGATGTTCTTCTTTTCCTCCTATTATAACCCTTCCTCTTTGGTGACGTGCAAATACCCACTAGGTGTCACACTTAGCTGCTTCATTGTTTGTCTTGGCTCTCGATTGACTTCTCTATTGCTATGCAGACCCGACCCTTACTCATGCTTGCAACTAGTTCCCTTTGCCATCACTATTAGTCTTTGCAATTCCACCCACCATTGCCCCTAATGTAGTTTGTCATTTGCTTCTACAAATTATGGTGACTAGCCTTTGTGGAGTTTGAACTGCCCCTATTGTACTTAGTGTGTCTCTGTAGGTGGCGGCTCGACCCATTTTCATTGACGAAACCCTTTCTTTTGCATATAGTTGACTCGTCCGACTAACTTTTCTTGCCATTGATTCATGGCTCAAGCCCATTGTTGTTAGTGGCAGTTGTGGGTGGGAGTGCACAGATGTCCGACTATTGGTTACCCTACCCCTTGTGTGTTTCATTTGTGCTCGAGCCATCATCCTGGTCATCACTTTTATCAGAAAAAAACCATTGATCCAATTGGTAGATCACTAACCTTAGGGATTGGTTAGGATCAGACCAGAACCGGTTAGTAAACTTGACCAAAAAACCAATCAACCAAAAACACACAAAATATTCAAGATTTAAAGAAAAACTTATATATTCATGTGTATCCATATGGATTCAAACCATTTATACAAAAATAAGCAAAAGTTCTCACTAATACAACATGTAAGGGTGCACATAACTAAAATAACATAGAGTGCAATCCATCTTTGAATAAAAAATATATCAACAAACAAGCCCTATATGGCCTTTGGCATAAAAAATGATAATATTACAAAATAATAGACATATCATCAAAATATTTTCCTATATTGGGATTTTCATCATCAATATCATCCTCTAATCATTAAAATAAGATAGAAAAAACCTAGCATATCAAGCCCAAGTTTTGTTTGAGTGATAGGTACATTTTTAGTAGCATCATGATAGAGGAGTTTAACAAACAATACTACTAGAATCAAGGTACACACAGGGGTTGGTGTGCTTTGATTAAATGCTAGTTCCATACCCTTGTATATGAAAAAATTCAATGGAAATGCTGCAGTCCCTCAAATCCGAAATTCTTGGAAAACTGTTAAGTTTGTTGGATTTTCAGTGGGATCTAAAATTCTATTTTCTCCATATGAAATCAAATAAGGTTGAAACCATTCTCAAACATCTTGAGTCAATTAATGGTAATGGTAAACATTTAAGTAAAAGGATAAAATGAAAGATAAAGGACAACCACTATGTTTACTTGCCGCACTCCTGCCAGGAACCCTTGCCGCTTGTCCTTTTGTGCAACTGGTTGGGAGCTTGTGCACTCTTTGTGGTCAGCATGTGGTTCCCTTTTTTTTTGTTTCTTTCAATTGCTTTGTGTCTGTCAGGGTGTCATTTGGGTGGTTTTTAGCCACCAACGGTAGGCCTCATCCCTTTTTCTCTTTGTATTTGGTTGGAAGCCTCAACGAATAATCTGGTGACTTGACAACCTTGTTAGCCACAAAAAAAATTCATTTATCTATTTTAAATCTTCCTTTCAGAATTTTTTTCCCCTAAGCG
>APFE030078821.1:14061-77486 GCA_000404065.3 Pinus taeda | reverse complement strand
AAATACTTTGAGGTGACTGATCTTAGGCTTACAGCCAGACCAAACCTCTTCGGGAGTCTTCCCCTTAACAGCCTGAGTGGGTGATCGGTTAAGAAGATAAACAGCAGTAAATACTGCTTCAGCCCAGAATTTGTTTGGAACACTCCTGTGTTGTAACATGGAACGAGCCATTTCAACAACCGTGCGGTTGCGGCGTTCGACAACACTATTCTGCTGAGGAGTGTAGGGTGTAGTTAATTGGCGTTTGATGCCATGAGTATCATAGAATTTGGAAAAAGCAGAAGAACAAAATTCCCCCCTGTTATTTGTCCTAAGAGTCATGATATTACAGCCATACTCTTTTTCAACTAAGGTTTTAAACTTCTGAAAGGTACTAAATGCATCAGATTTATATTTTAGAAAATACACCCACATCTTTCTACTGAAATCATCTACAATAAGCAAAAAATATTTGCAAGCAGTGATAGAAGATGTATTCATAGGACCAATTACCTTGGATGCAAGAATGCAAGCACGGGTAGATCTGGCGAGAGCGAACGCTGGCCACTACATATGAAGTCGATGTCTGCATGCTTGAATGCAATGTCCACGCTAAAAAAAAATCCTGCGTGCACTCCAAAAAAAATTGTGTGGAGATCAGGCGTGTCCATCAACTTTAAATTGTTGTCGTCGTGTGATACTGGCAATGTGATAGTGGCGGATCGAATCCGGACTATAACAAATAACCTGTGTAGAATGAAACCCAGATTTTGAGAAAAAACTGAATCGTGGAGCAGAAATACTGTGATCAAATGGAGTCCAATGTAGGCATGTAGCAAGAAATCCCGGAGAAAAACCAACGTACGCACACTAAATCATTTAATCCAACCACAATCAATCGATTGCAAGCACCAGTTTCCACGGAATGGCCCAGATCCAAAACCACGCATAGTGACCCTAATAGAAACTAAAGAAGAAAAAAAAATCTCCACAGAACAGCAATTTCGAAATGAAGCACTAAATTTTTCAAACTCTGAAAAATTATTTCGAAAAAAAAAAAACTGAGCTCTGATACCATAAAACAGTGCGAAACACGCATATGGATTTCCAATATATCAATTGAATTGATGAGCACAATGAAGCTCAATAATAATACAAAGATATTTACAGTAATAGAAACATCAAGTTTCTACTAGGAAATAGAAACAATCAGTTTCATCTAAGAAACTGCTAAAAATATAAAAATAGCAACAGTAGCAACATCTTATAAGAATGAGCATTAAACACTAAATAGTATTATTCTAATAATTTCTCAGTTACAGTGGTAGGGAATGAGAGAGACTTGCAGTACAGGTGCAGTATTGGCAGTGGCAGGGTCAACTGCAGTACAGATGCAACATTTGTTCAATAGTAGGTGGACATTGATGTCATACATCAACAGTGCAAAGGGAGATGTTACAGAACAAGGTGATGCTTCGATAGGTCGCATTGCTAGAGCATATTCCTCGCTAAGAGGGAGGGTTTATTTCTGGTAGCATCGGATGAGCTCTAAGTCTCAAATTTTGCAGGGAGGCTTAGATATATGTATTCCACAATACCCATAAATCGTTTTGGGAAATTCCACCCGGAGACAATTTTATTAAAAAAAGAATTATTTTAATTGGACCCTAAGTCTAAACTTTGGAAATTGAAATAATTAATGGGTGTTAATCTAAACTGTGGTTGTAACTTCTAGAAGAAGATGAAAATCGAGTCCAAATGATCTGAGTCATTGATTAGAATCTAATATGGGTCGTTAGTTCTCAACTGGAAGATTATAAAAAGGACATCAAGGGGCATTTGGAAAAACCCACCAGAAACAGATACTCAGTTACCCGAGTAAGATCAATTTTCTCACTGGTCGAAGTTCGGCAAAAAGAAAATCGAATCAGGGGGAGAGTTGCAGGCGAGAAGGAGAGAGAGAGGGTATCAGCATCAGCCTGAAGGTTAGGAGCAAAAGACACAGAGCAGAGGGAGGACATCGCAGAGGTTGTGACGCAGAGGAGGGACAACACAAAGACAATGTGACGTTGGGACTACGCAGTTCTCACGCAGGGGTTGACGCAGTGAGACGCAAAGGGAGTAGCAGGTCCTCTCCTGGATCAGAAACTCGTCAAAAAGTGTCTGTAAATTTCTCATAGAGAATCCTCTTCTATTCTCCTGGTTGTATCTTGTACATGAGATTTTTGCTGAAGAATAATAAAGAAACCCTCATCTGCTGCACTGGTTTTCCCAAATTGGATTTTTCCGAGGACATTTGTCCAAAATAACTTTCATTGTGTTGTATTTTCCTTTTTTCTCAGTTTCTTGTTTCCATATATAATTTAATTAAGTGAAGGATGTAGTGTATTAAGTTTCGATATTTGTTGTAGGAAGCAATACATAATTTGTTCAGTAATTAACAAATAGGTGGAGTTGAATCAGTTGCTGCAATAGGGATTCTGGGTTTAGGAATTTTCACATTATAGGCCTATGGCACTGCAAGATGCCATTTCGAGGGCAGAGACATGATTGAAGCGTTGCCCCTATACCTGCTAGGTACGCTGCACACCAAAGGGGGCGAGACACTAGACAGGTGTATAAAGATGTTGGGTGAGGGCAGCTAGATGATGAGACTAGGAGGGACTTCCGAAGGAGGAAGTTGTGCTTTACATTTCAAGAGCCACGGACAAGTGTGCCAAGGAAAGGCACATTACATTGAGGTATATTCTAATAGCGAGCTTAATGATGAGATGGAGTAGGAGATTGACCCAGGAGATGGAGGACAGGAGTCCATGGGAGTTGGACCACCACCACCACCACCGCAAGGAGGAGGACCACTTTTTCCTACTGGAGGAGTTATTGCTTTGCTTCAAGGAGTTATCGATCAGGGGCACAGTGCGAGGACAACGTGCTTCGGTGCCAGTGGATAGTGGGGCTACCCACCATTTTATTGATGCTCAGATGGTGGAGGAGGGAGGCATACACACAAAGTCTTTTGAGATATTTTTGGTGCTTTTACCAGGGGATTGGACCATGCAGTGCGCTAGATATGTTCCTAGCTTGACCTTGACCATGGGAAATTACTAGATGACAAATCACTTCTTTGTGGTTGATGTGTTGGACACCAATGTAGAGTTGGGTGTTCAGTGGTTATATTCTCTAGGATGCGTCACCACTGATTGGAAGAAGTTAGAGATGTAGTGTTAGGTGTTCAGTGGTTATATTCTAGATGCATCACCACTGATTGGAATAAGTTAGAGATGGATTTCATGGGATTAGATGGGACGAAAGTATTATTGAGGGGCATACACTCATATCCACCACAGACAGTATCAACACACAAGATGGAGGCTGACTTGAGATGTGGGGACATAGCATGGGCAGTAGAGTTGTGCATTTCTGAGACAGGGAAGCAGCAACAACCACATCCAGACATTTTGGCACTACTAGAGAAGCATCAGGAAGTGTTAGATGATATTCCCCCAGGACGTCCACCAAATAGAAGGTTTGAGCATATTATAGAGTTGGAGGAGGGTGTGCACGCAGTCATCACTACACCCTACAAACATCCCAAGGCCTATCGAGATGAGATAGAGAGAGCCATACAAGAGTTGTTTGATTTGGGACACATCAAACCCAGTTCTAGTCCCTTTGATTCTTTAGTTGTTCTGGTGAAGAAGAAGGATGGGATGCTTCACATGTACATTGATTACAGGGCCCTGAATAAAACGACACTGAAGAACAAATACCCAGTTCTGCGCATTGGTGAGTTGATGAATGAGCTTAGAGGAGCTAAATACTTCCTATTGCATTTTGATGTCATTATGGGAATTTTGAGTTCTTGTTGATGCCCCTTGGGCTAACCAACGCACTGATTACTTTTCAGTCTTATATGTACCACGTGTTCCACAAGCAATTGCATAGATTTGTGCTTGTATTTTTCGATGATATTTTGTTTTACAATAGGACGTGGGAGGAGCATTTGTAGCACTTGGAAGAGGTCTTGCGCATCTTGGAGGAGCAGTAGTTCTATGCCAAGATGTCTAAGTGTGAGTTTGGTTTGACAGAGATGTTATATCTGGGACACAAGATGGATTGGATGGAGTCAGGGCCCATCAAGAGAAGATTAGAGCTATTTTGGATGGGCCTACATCTAGAAATGTGATGGAGTTGCGGGGTTTCCTGGGCATATACACTTATTATAGGTGGTTTGTGAAGGGATTTTCACAGTTGGAAGCACCCCTCACAGTCTTGACAAAGAAAGGAGCATTTGAGTGGACAAACATGGCCCAGGAGGCCTTTGATGGCCTCAATAGAGTGAGAGCAGCTATCCAGTTTTTGCTTTACCAGATTTTTCACGACCCTTTGTATTGAAGTGTGATGCATCCATAGAGGGTATTGGAACAGTGTTGACGCAAGGTGTCCACTGGATTACACTTGAGAGCTAGAAGCTACAACCACATGAGAGATTGTATCCTATCTATGATAAGGAGATGTTGGCCATTATGCATGCGTTGGCCAGGTTCCAACAATATTTGGTAGGTAATAGGTTCAAGGTGAAGACTGATCACAACAGTATTTGATTCTTTTTGGCACAGAAGGAGCTTCATGAGAGGCAACAGAAGTGGGTGAGTAAGATACAGACCTTTGATTTTGAGATTGAATATGTCAAGAGAAAGCATAATGTGGTAGCATATGCACTATCTAAGAGGCCCGCAACACTCTCACTTATGGACATCACCCAGGATTGGAGGGCGCAGTTGCTGGTAGAGTATTCCAAGGATTGAAAGACATGCGAGATCTTGGATGGTAGTTTTTGGGATGACACGTATCGGGTGATGGATGAGGTCATATATTATAAGGAATGGATATATTTGGTGCGAGGCTCACAGTTGAGGGAGAAGATTTTTCATGCGGCACACGACTCACCTATAGCAGGCCATCGTGGGTTTTTCAAAACCTAATGGACCATCAAGGAGCGTTTTACATGGAGAGGCCTCAAGGAGGATCTTCTAAGGCATGTACAGGAGTGTGATGTGTGCCGAAGGAATAAGGGGGAGCATACATATCCAACTGGTTTACTTCAGCCACCTTCCATTCCGGAGCGGAAGTGGGAGAGCATATTCATGATTTTATCATTGGACTTCTAGTTGTACAGGGGCATGATTGCATATGTGTGGTTGTGGACAGAATGATCAAGTTTACTCACTTCTTCACCATTCCTTCGAGATCCTCAGCATCGAAGATAGCTAAGCTCTTTTTCAAAGAAGTGTTCAGGTTTCATGGTCTTCCCAATACCATACTCAGTTATTGACACAGTAGATTTATGGGGGCATTCTCACAAGATTTATTCAGATAAGTGGGCACTGAGCGCATTCCTAGTACTAGCTACCACCCCCAAACAGATGAGCAGACAGAGATTGTGAACAAATGGTTGGAGGGATATTTGCATAATTGTGATGGGGCAGCAATGCGCATGGGTGAAGTGGCTTCACATGGGAGAGTATTGCTACAACACCACTCACCATATGTCCATTGATATGTCACCTTTCCATGCCCTTTATGGTTATGATGCATTATCATTTCCTGACATGATTTTTGGAAACAGTTCAGTGCCTAGGGAAAAGGATTGGATATAAGAGAATTAGGAGATCTCAAGCGCTCTCAAAGACAACGTGTAGATAGTGAAAAAGCAGTACAAGATGTATGTAGACGAGCATCGTGTGGAGAGGAATTTTGAAGTTGGAGACTTAGTTTTCTTGCGTCTCCAACCATACAGATAGTCCACATTGAAGCATAAGGGAGTTGAGAAGCTCAAACCCCATTTTTATGGATCGTATAAGGTGATCATGTGAGTTGGGGAGGTGGATTATGAGCTATAGCTTCCTCCAAGGAGCAAGGTGCATAATGTGTTCCGTGTATCTTTCCTGAAAAAGGCCTTGGGACAATGAATCACAACTGCAGTAGAATTGCAACCCTTGGATGATGACGGTCATTTGATTTTGATACTTGAGGCCATATTGCAAGAGAGGGAGAGAAGGCTCAAGAACAAGGTTATGAAAGAATGTCTTGTCAGGTGGAAAGACTTAACAAAGGAGGATGCTACTTGGGAGGGAAAACATATTTTACAACATCCAACATTGCAGTTGCTTGAGAATTGGGAGGGGAGGATTGTTATATCCCCAATTAATATTTTTGCTAAGGAAATCCTCAATTTTGAAATTTTGGTGATTAATATACTATTTGATAAATAAAACTTAGGAGAAATAAATTGTGGAGGCTCAAAGTAGATTTTGATAAGAAATAAAAGTTAAACTTAGGAGAAAAGGGGAAAATTAAATGATTATAAGTTGTGCGATTCGCTTAAGAAGGGAAATCAAACTCCCTAGGAGAAATCAAATCACGTGGAAGAGGGAATGAGCAAGGGGATCGAATTGGTGGAGCCCACAAGGAAGGTTGAGCAACAATTATAAAAGGAAGGGAAGAGCCTCATTTTTGCATCTTCTTGGCACTTAATTTCAGAATTGGAGAGTTTGCTCAAGCTTCTTAGCCAAGTCAACCAGTGTTGTTTACCACAAGGAATTTTCAAGCGAAATTTCCAGCTCTTCTTCAGGGGACATTGAGTGCCACTCTAAGACAGAGTTTGTGGGAAGATTTTGGTATCTTATGTGCGATTTTGTAGTGTTTCAACTTTATTCATCTTGTGCAAGTTTCTGGAGGACATAGTGGAGGATTTCATTGGTGTTTGAGGAGATAGCATTTGTTGTCTACTGGGTTGGCTATTTTGGGGAAATTTTCCTTTGACGAGGATGAGTTGTTTGTGGAAAATTTCAGGCTGAAAGTGCTGGAGATTTATAGGCCGAAAATTCTCTTCTTTGGGCCTATGCTGGGGTTTACTTGTTGTTCTTTGCACAAGGATTGAGAAGCAGTGTTTTGTTGGATATTGGAGTTAATTTTGGCCGGGAGTTTGAGGAAGGAATTCCGCTAGCTTTTGGAGGAGTTTCCCTTTAGGGAAATTATGCATTTTTCTAGCAATTCAATTCTTGTAGCTCACTGGCAGACTGAGCCTACATGCAGTTTTTGGGGCTTCAGTGATTGGTGGATTTAGCTTGAGATTTTTTTGGCTTTTGTTCGAATGGGTGTGAGGAGCCTTCTCCTAATTTTTTAGAATTTTTGGAGTATTATTGAGGGGTCATTTTAGAGTTTTCCTCTAACAACAGTAGTAATTTTCTTGGCAGTGCGTTTGGATATATTGGGTCTTTTTCCAGTTGGATTTTGCTTAGATATTCACCTAAGTATTGCATGCTTGCAATAGCAAGCCCAAATTCCATCATTCTACTCTATTGTACTCAGCTCCAAGAAATTTTTAATAAAATGGCTCAGATTTGTTGTTGTTATTCTATGGTTTACTGATCTATTTCTGCTTGTGTAAAAATTGTTCTTGCATGGTTGTATTTCCTCGTTGTAGCTTAGTGCATGTTTTTGGTATTTATTGTATTTCCTAGTTTGGGATATTACAAAGTTTCAGTCCTATGTTATATCAAATTACCACGAACAACAGGTGTTGGAAATTACCTAATTAAGAAGACAATGGAAACTAAAGTCAAATCTGCAGCTTACATAATTTTGGATAGTTGGAAACTACACACAGACACACATATATATAAATGAAATATATGTACATACTCATGGCTTATCACAAGCTGGTAAAATCTTCAAAGCTCCCCAAAACCCTAGATAGGGAAACTATGAAAACCCTAGCCACCCCCAGATATCCACAACAAGTAGGTATCAACATGGGAAAATCCTATATCAAACCTGTATAGCACAAGCTAAAATCTCTCCAAGATAGCATTGTTGTCTTCCTTATGGTTTGCAAAACATAACCATTTTGCATCCCACACGTACATGGCTAGACAACTCTAGTGCTAGTATCCATATCGACAAGTCCATCCTTCAACTCTTGCATCAACAAAAGCACCAAAGCCACTGTGGAACATCAAGGATAAAGTTACCAAGTCTTCTTCCAAGAGAGGCATCATACCAAGCTCAAGACTCATCAAGCTTATCTCTCCATGTTCTTTCTCTGGTTCACATCCCAAAAAACAAGGCTTCATAACAATAAAGTACATGATTTATTGTTGGGACTTACTTAGCATAAGGTCAACATATAGATCAATCTTGAAGAAAGCGTTGAAAGGAGACTATTATCACCCAAAAATTCCCACCTTGTAAAAAGTGAAGGGAATCCAAATATCTATAGGAAATTGTTGGAATCACGATAGTCATTACACTAAAACCCGCAAGTGTTAGTAAATGGACACATCACCAGAGTTAACAGATCCATGAGAGGTGGTTAAGCACATGTTGCAAAACACACTAAGAGTGCTAGTTTATCCAATGTCTAACAATCTCCCCCCCGCGCGAGCCAAGTGTGATTTGAACCTGAGACCTTAGGTTTTGATACCACTTGTTGGAATCACAATTGCCATTACACCAAAACCCACACGTGTTAGTAAATGGACACATCACCAAAGTTAATGGATCCATGAGAGGCGATTAAGCACATGCCACGAAACACATGGGGAGTGCTGGTTTGTCCAATATCCAACAGAAATAAGCATTGTCACCTTGTTTACCTCCTTTGACTTGAAGTTAGCACTTGCTAACTCTATGGGTGTATACCTAAATGGTTTCAAGATTCAATTATACATCAAAGAATGATCAAACACCTAAAATTGAAATAAAGCTTGTTGGCCTGTCTAAAATATGCGATTAAAGCCAAATTACAACAAGTAGAATCTGTCATAAATAATGGGATTGTGCACAAAAATGTAGAATTTTATATTAATTAGGGACAAACTTTCAAATGCAACTATACATTGAAATGTGCTAATTTAGAGTGCAAAACAAAAATTTACTTAGAGCTGTAATTAACTGTTACAGTGCTGTAAATGCTTAAAAAATAATGCAGAAATTTTGCATTAGTATTGGGCACACAACCCAATGTAAATATAAAGAAATTGCTTAATTAAGTGCATTAAAAAATAGCTGGAACAACAAATTGTTTTGACTGGTTTTGCTGTCAATGCTATTTAAAGTGTTGTTTTTATATATATTTTTGATGTTTTCAATGCCTCCTAGTGCACAAAAATCAAGAAAAATGTAGAGTGTTCTCTCCACAATTCTAGTCTTGGACAAACTCACTTATTTTTTTGTATCACCATACCTTTGTCACCATTTTATACATATGTTCTGACCTGATGTAATACTTATGTAGGTTTATTTCTTCATATTATTTTTGGCGTTTTCTAGGAGTTGCATTGACACTCCCACATTGTATTCATACTGGTTGTACTCCAATCCTATTGACCTACTGTTGTGGCCATTTGTCGCACATTAATATAATTATCTTATCTTATCTTATCTCTCTTCATGAAAAACAAGAAAACAACAAGCTAATTTCATTGTTTTATGACAGAAAAGTGATAAACACAAACTAAATATGCCTAATTGTATATGTGTAGAATGAGTAAGATACATTAAAATTGAGATAATTTGATAGTTCTTCGCTTTTTGTGTAAATTAATAGCTTAAAGAGATTGATAAATACCTTGATGGAGTCACAATATGAAGTAAGAAAAAAGTGTAGATGGTGAATATTAGTATCCAAATCCTGTAACTGCTAAATTTCATCAAAAGCGCAAATTAAAAGCACATAAAAGCCTAAGGAGATGGAAGTTCTTAAACAAAAAACAAGGGATAATTGCAAAGAAAGTGCTTGAATGTCCTTATTACAAAGGATTGTAGGATGGACAATGTCCTTGACAATTCTAATCATTCCAATAACTCTCCAAGATCTTAAGAAAGCTAAGACGTACAATTCCTCCTCCACAAGACAAGATTGGAACACTCACAATGATGAAAGGTAGAATCCAACTATCACAAATACTTGATGCTTTCTCTCAATTACAATTTCTGAAGAAAATGGTGGAAGAATTTAAAGGTGCGAGGTAATAATCAACAACTCTTTGCCCCAAAAACAACTCCATAATGATAATACCCTTGGGCTCACATTGCTTGCACAATTTATAAAAGAAAGAGAATGAGATAGAAGAGTGATAGAAAATGGAAGCACAATAAGAATACCAATCTCCATGTATAGTGCTCCAACTGTGTGGTAAAAATCAATGTTGCGAACATCGCGATAAAATCTCATTTTTTTTCAAAAATCGTGATTTTTCTGTGATGGTGATTAAAACAACGATTTTTTTGCTTTGAAAAAATCGCAATCCAATCCGAAAAAACCCCTGGGCCTCACAACAGTGAGTTATTAAAGTCTTTTTGTTGGTTTTTTTATTCATTTTGTAGATAGAGGGCAAGGGTGAGAACAAGAGAGCTATGGAGGAGGAGACCTCATCTACAAGGGCAACGAGGGAGAAAAGCGAAGGAATTTAGCATCCCTAGCAAACAAAAATTGATTTTGGACCAAGTTTCTTCAGTAGGGCGTGGTTTTGAAGTATGGGCATCAAATTTGGCACTTTTTTTCCTTATTTTTCCTTGGGTTTTTATCACCCATATATTTTCCATGATTTTTGCTTGGATTTGAGCGTGTTTTTTTTGTCATTTTTTGTTGCATTTAGTGGAAAGGGTTTTTTTAGTCAAAAATGCAAAATCTTGATTGTTAGTCTTATTTGTTTAAATTCTTCTTGTGCGCTAGTTTTTTTCCATGATTTTTGCTTGGGTTTGAATGTGTTTTTTTTGTTATTATTGTTGCATTGAGTTGAGAGTTTTTTTAGTAAAAAATTCAAAATGTTGTATGTAAATTTTAATTTTGTTTGTTTAACTTGAAATTCTTCTTATGCCCTAGGCTCAAACTTCAATCTTACATTAAAAGTCAAGAGTTCAAGAAAGTTACAAACATGCTAAGGAAATTGGACCGTTTATGGGAATTTGGTGAACCTGATGGAGGGTTTGACAAATCAAATTTGACTTGCAAGTTATGTGGGCATCATATGACAGGGGGGGTATACAGATTGAAGTTCCACCTTGTACAAATTCCTAGACATGAAGTAGGACCTTGCACAAATACAAATCCAGAAATAATCTGTAGAGCCCTCAAATCATTAGAAGAAATAGAGACAACCAAAGTGACCAAGGCAGCTCTGAAGAGTCAAATGGCAGGGGGTGGAATGGTGGAATTGGGAGGTGACCATGAGAGGTACTAGTTCTTCTTCAGCATCAGCATCTGCAGTCAACCCCACAACTACCTCATCATTTTTTGTTCCTAGAACCACACCTGGTGCACAACCACCTATCATATCAGCTCTTAGAAAAAAGGAGAATGAAGAATCTGACAAGTTGTTGGGCAGGTGCCTTCTTTGGAGTGATGCTCCTTTCAGCATTGTCAAGAACAATCCATTTTCCCATCCCACGATTGATTTTATTGTTATTGTTGGCCCGGGGTACAAAGCCCCTTCCTATGATGACTTTAGAGGGTGTATTCTTCAGAATGAAAAGGTCGAATGCACTAAGAGATTGGAGGAGTTTAGGGGCTCATGGGCACACACAAGATGCACTATGATGTCAAATGGTTTGATTGATCAAAAGGGTAGAATCCTTATTAACTTCTTGGTTATTGTCCGAAGGGGACAATGTTTATGAAATATGTTAATGCATCTACACATATCAAAGATGCAAGGTTATTATGTGATTAGTTGGACATGTTCATTCAGGAGGTGAGTCCACAACATGTTGTCCAAGTCATAACGAACAATGCTGCAAATTATGTTGTTGCTGGAAAGAAGCTTATGGGGAGGCATCCCAACTTATTTTGGACACCTTGTGTTGCACACTACATGGACTTGATATTGGAGGACATAGGAAAAATTTCTTTTGTCAAGGATATTGTTGAATCATCAAAAAGCATTACAAAATTCATATATAAGCATGTGTTTCTGCTTCATTTGATGAGAACATCCACCAACAAGAAAGAGTTAGTGCGCCCTTCCATTACACGGTTTGCCACTAGCTTCATATCTCTTCAATCCCTCTAGAATTCTATGTGGGATCTAAAGAGAATATTTCTTTCAGAGGAGTGGTGTGCTTTTTCATATAGCCGCAAACCAGAGGGAGATGCCATATGTAAGCTAGTTTCATACCAAGAAAGCTTCTGGACGAGAGTGCAGGAGGTGTGTAGCATTGTTGAACCTTTGGTAAAGGTTCTTCGATTAGTTGATGAAGACAAGCCCGCAATGGGCTACTTGTATGAGGCCATGGATAGGGCCAAAGAATCCATTCGTAGCTACTATGATGATAAGGGAGATGAGGGGTTTGAGAAACAACAACTCATATGAGCAATGATTGATGAGCAATGGAACAATACAATCTATTGTCCCATTCATGTTGCAGGGATCTACTTGAACCTTGCATTTTCTTACTCTTGTGGTTTCCTATTTGATGTTGAGGTCATGGATGGATTCTTCAATTGTGTTTAGAAGATGGTGTCATCTCTAGCAGAACATGCAGAAATCTCCCAAAAAATGGAGATATACAAGATGGCATGTGGCTCATTTAACTTTGACATAGTTATCCATGATAGGAAAACCAAAATGTCAGGTAAGCTTTAGTTTATTTCAATTTTCAATTTTCATTGTTTCTTCATACTTTGCTTGAACTTTCAAATTTCAAATTTTTCCTTATGTTTTTTATTTGTTGTAGATGCATGGTGGAGAAGCTGTTTTTTATTTGTTGTAGATGCATGGTGGAGAAGCTATGGTGGCAGAGTACCCAATCTTCAAAGGCTTGTCGTTCGAGTGCTCAGTCAAACATGTAGCTCCTCTGGATGCAGCGCAACTAGAGTGTATTTGAAAAAATACACAACAAGAAGTGCAACAGGTTAAATAATAATAATAAATCAATTTAATTTTTTTAATTCATTAAATAATAAAACAATATAATTTTTTATTTTAAATTTTCTATAATTATTAATTTATTATTTATAATTTATTAATTCATGACCCTTGTACAGGTTAGATTGGATGGGATTGACAACACTGTTACATGGAGGGTTGAGGCTGAGAGCCATATCATGGAGTCGCCCCCTGATTGGTTAGAGAAGGAGGCAATGGAGGGGGTAGCAGCTGCAAAGGAGGAGGAGGAGATGACACCACCTACCATGGTCACCAGTAGAGGACGTGGTCTACCTCCTATACCTCCTAGTTCTTTAGCTTCTAGAGCATAGCAGAGTCCACTGCCAGCCCCAAGGCCTTCTTCATCTAGAGGGAAAGTTGTTATATTTTCTCGCAAGAGAGAGAGAGGAAATCAACAGTGCTAGTTACTTGGTTCATTTCATTGTATATGATATTATGACTCATGATATGAGATACATTATTATATTTTTTGTTGATATTTTGAGGCTGAGTTAAGACTAAGGACTCAATATTCAAGACATGATTCACTGTTATGTGTAATGTAGCACTAGACATATTACACATATTATATATTAGTTCTCTTTTCATATTTATTTTAAATTTTTATGTTGTGGATGCTTTAGATATTAAAAAAATTGAAAGAAAATGATGTTTTTTGTATTTGTCGATTTTTTGCCAATTTTTACCGATTTTTTTCCTGATTTTTACATTTTTTTTTCTAATTTGGACCCTCGCTGATTTAATCCCAATCACAATTATCGCAACACTGGTAAAAATAGTGGATGCATGAACATAGCTCTCCTCGAAAAATACACCCCACACTCCAAATAGCAGCTTCATAGTTATTTAAATCTAATCTACCATAAGGCTCCTCTTATGAAGTGCACCCTTCTCAAAAAAGAATCTCATGCATGCTAAAATTATCAAAAGAACTGGGTGCAAGGCTCCAAGAGAGACGACATCCTAAGCCTAAACACAAAAAGTGATAATTTATAAACTCATTATGCTCAAAAGTTAGTATAATGGCCAAGCTAATATTAGGAAGGAAAGACACATGAAAATCATAACTAGACCTCTCAAGTAGGGTGCACTATCTCCTAGGCTAAAATAGTGTGTGCTTGAAAACTTGCAAGGAAGCTTCCTTTAGGCCATGTGCTCCCCTGAAATTAACCAACTTATAAATAGCAGGCACTTCTCTTTCCAGATAAAGCAAATAATAAAACCGTAAGTGCATCTCAAAGTGGGCCTAGTATAGTTAAGTTTAAAATAACAATGATACAATGCTCAAGGAAAGAGAAGGAAGCTCATCAAGGATCTCACATGAAGTCCAGCACACATTGAAGCTTCTCAAGGAAAATATCTCCAAAAATAGTAAGTAAACGTCATGTGGGCCCAAGTACTCATCCATGCAAAAATGCAACCTCTCCTTGAAATTTCAAAGTGCTCAAAAGGGCTTGAAAATTATCACTACAACTATATGCCCTACTAGGTATCCAAAAGTATAATGACCCTCTGAAAAATAGCACCAGTAAAAATAGACCAAAATCCATGCCCTTAGAATCAGCTGAAACTCGCACGTAGGAAAATCTCCCAATTTGGTACTCATATGTAATTACCATGTCAATCTACCTAAAGTCAAAAATCACAAAGAATAGAAACTACTAAAAATAACAATTCTCAGATTTTCCTAAAATTTAAACTCCATGCACATCTCCCTGTAGGGTACCCAAAACTATAATCATATCTTGAAAAATATGAGTTTCAAGAAACTCAAGACATAAAAATGCATTCCTTTAAACCAAGAATTGCAAAAACCAACTTGATCATACCCTCTGGGACCTTCAACCTCTCACACTTGCTCTATTGAAAAGAGCACTATACTTGCAAGCATGGGGCTAAAAAAGTTGTCCTAACATCAACCCATAAATAACAAAACATGTAGCCATGTGCCAAGTCTAAAAATGTGCCAAATCTAAAAGGCACTCATGAACTTTCAATGCCAAATCTAGATCGACTAACCAATCCATCCCATAATGTGCCCATGAAAAGACTAAGATAGGCACACCAATAGTTTTTTTGAAGAAATCTAATATGAGTGGTAATTGATACAAGGCAACGTTTGATAAAATCATCAATTTTTTGGTGATGTGCTGAAAATTCGTGATTTTTTCGACCAACCGGTTTTTTAGGTTGAAAAAATCATGATCTTTTCCTCAAAAATAGGCATCATGTAGGTTACTAAAAAATTGTGGATTTTCCTATTTTTTCACATAGCTTAGTAAAAATTTGCAATGTTGAGTCATAATGCCTTTTTTCATTTTTTGTCATTTCACTCAACAAGTTGGAGTTGTGAGGCAGTTTGAATGTAGCTGAGGGTAATTGCGCATTGTTAGAAAGGATTCCAAGTGTTGGGCAAGTGGATTCGTCAAGGCCCTATTAAAGATAAATGGGAATGTCCTTTTTACTTAAATTTTTTGTAATGTCTCTAATTTTGGTTTTTCATCTTAGGGAGTTAATGGAGTTTATTGGGGAGGTTTTAAGCATAACAAATTGTTTTGTAACTTGAGCATTGGAGACATTTTTAGCGTATGGGACTTTGGAGAAATAGGAAATTATTTTTCTAGTGGAATGTGGGGGCAACACCCACAAGAAATACGCACTACTTGGAGAGAAAATTGAATTGCTAAGGGAAGGAGGTTGAATTATTGGATGGAGGGACGCACATGAGGAGGCAAGAAAAACAAATTATAAATAGGAGAATAGAATCTATTGGGGTCTTTTGTTCACTCATCTATGTCCTATGTTGCTCAAGTTGTTTAACTGGGTCACAAGTGTTTCTTAGCATAGAGTTCTACAAGGGGAGAACTCACCCTTCTTTCGGTGGACTTCGAGTGCCACCCTAGGGAGGCAAGTTATTGCTACTTTGGTGAGAGGATTTGTGTAGCATTGTAGCACATTTCAGCAGATTCCTTCAGCCAATTCGTACTCCAAGGAGGACGCAGTAGAGAAATCGTAACACTCATTTCAGCTAGTTTCAGAGGGTGTTTTTCTGAGAGAAAATTAGTGGAGTTACTTGAGGGGGAGTCTAGCCTTTATGGAAAGTTTTGGAGCTAGAGGTGACTGCTATTGAGGGGAACGAATTTATCTTCCTAGGGCCTACGCAGGGCGTCACTAGATAGTGTTTTTATGGAGTTGGTTCCAGCTATCTCGTGCCAAAATTTGATGTGAAACAACCCCCCTACATCTGGAAAAAATTTCTATATCATTCCTATTGCAAATTAAGGAGTAATAAGGACATTTTACAGCAGATAGAGCCATTGGGAACGCAGTTTCTGCCACGGAGGGCGTATACCAATTTCAGGTAATTCCGAGAGGTCAGAATTATCCCAAAATATTTTTGGGTTTTGTCAGTCAATGGTCAGGGAGTGGGCTCCTAATTTTGCAAAATTTTTGGTGCCCCAAACAGCGAGATCATTTGGCAGCCAATGGGGATGAGTGAGTTGAAATTTTGGGCTCCAAGTGGTCGGTAGAATTTGCCAAAACCTTTCTAGGTTTTTCTGGGTTTGTGGTGGAGAGCCCAAGATTAATTTGGCATAATTTTTTGATCACTTCTGGAGGCTCAAACAAGGGTTTCTTCCAGCCAGCAGTTGCAGAAATTCTAGGACCAACGCAGTACATTGAGGAGAAGTCTTTCCTTTACATCCGAGCAATTTTTTCTCACCTAGGATTGTTTAGTTTGCTTTGGCAAGCCTAGGTGCACACATTCCATGCATTGTACTCTCTTTTTCATAATAAAATGGCTCAGTTTGGTGCAGTTCTAGTGCAATTTTATGGGTGTTTAATTGTTGTTTGATTTTTTTTTAGGTTGCATGCCTATTTTGCTTAATATTGTTGTTAATTTTCCATTGGGAACATTATATTTTTAACATTACTATTAATTTTTTCAGAAAGTTTGAGAGTAGTTCCAACCTCATTGGATTTTATATGGAAAAAGTAGAATTTTAGTTCCCACTCAAAATCCAACAAACTTAATAGTTTCCAGGATTTGATGATTGAGGGGATTGCAACGTTTCCATTGGATTCTATCATGAGGGTATGGAACTAGCATTTAATCAAGAGAACCAAGCCCTCTATGTACCTCAATGATGGTGGCATTGATTAAGTCCTTTATCATAATGCCAATAAAAATCTTCCCATCACTACAACAAAATCTCAATTTGACACATCAAACTTTTTTATCTTATTTTAATGCATGGAGGGTGATATTGATGATAATGATGCCAATATAGGCAATGCTTTTAATGATATCCAGGTATTTGTTGTGGCATGATTTTTTTTGGACTGTAGAGTCATCTAGAGCCTCTTTATTGATGTATTTTTGGTTCAAAGGTAGATCGCACTTCGCACTATTTTGGTTATCTACACCCTTACTTTTTATACATATGAGAAACTTCACATATTTGTGTATAATGTTTTGGATTCATATGGATGCACATGAATATTTACATATTTTTATCAAAATTTGAATATGTATGTAATTTTTGGTCAACCTATTTAATGATCAATTTGGTTTTGATGACATCGGCCATTGGCCATTTTTCATTTTTAGTTTTAACTTATGAGTCTTGATTCTATACAATGATGACCTCACACTGAATCTTTTACTTGTCCCCTTTTACTATTTTTTGAGTTTAAGTAAATTCAATTTACTATTCTGGACTTCAAGCTTTAGTATCTACTATTTTGCTTAATAGTAATTAGAATCTAGAATAATGAATGATGAGTTTAAATCAATTTAGATTCTAGAATGATGAATGACAAATTTAATCAATATAGATGCTAGACGATGAATGACGAATTTAAATCAATGAATACAATATTTTATTATTTCTATTTCATTAAATCATTTATGATGTATGAATCAATATATTTCGTTGTTGAATTTGATTTTGAATCATGTTTCTCATATACATTATTCAAATTCAAATTCAGCAATGAAATATATTGGTTCATACATCATAAATGATTTAATGAAACAGAAATAGTAAAATATTATATTAATTGATTTAAATTCGTCTAGCATCTATATTGATTTAAATTTGTCATTGATCATTCTAGAATCTACATTGATATATATCCCCTGAAATCCCCCTATCCCTCTTCAATTTCCCTTAAATTTGGGGATGCTCACACACATCCCCCCTATGTGTCACCACATTCATATGTCTTGTCATCTTGGAAACTTAGTGGTTAGAAAACTTGCAAAGGGTGTGATACTACATGAAAGAGGAAGATGCTATTATGATCCATTTCCTAAAACACCCCCAAAATTAAAAATATTATGAGGGAGAAATAATTTTTAGTCGGGGCATCCCTAACAAAAGTTCAAAATAAAATATATAGCAAGAAACGGAGAAAGGAGAAATAGGAGAAATGCTTACCAAGATAAACCAAATAAAGATAAGATCTAGAAATAAAAAATGCATTATAGGATCCAAGAGATCAAGGAAATGAAAAGATTCTCCAACTAAAAAGGAGGAAGTTGACCTAGGAATAATTTAGCTAATAGCAATGCTAACAAAAGGAGAGAAAAGCCAAAAATATGTGCACAGCTAGGGGGAGGTGGAAGGTGGGGAGATAAATTCCCCAAAATACGAGGTACAATATTACAAAAGGGCTTCTTGCTTAAGAAATTTTATAACAAACTAAAAATAAGATCCACGTAATCTCAAGGAGACAAGGGATGGTTCACCTATGGGAAAGGACAAGATAGAAAACAAGAGGGAACCCTTGGTGTGGATGGACGGTGAAGCAAGTAAGAAAAGCAAAGGGGGGATATCTTGAAAGAAGAATACTCCCATGAAAGAAAAAAAAGAGGGGGTAGAAGTGATCTAGCACAAGGAGACGTGAATCTAAATAACATATAAGGTTCTCACTTCTAACACAAGGAGAAACAGAAAGGATGAACTTTCAAACTCATGGTGGAATCAGATAATGTAGTTGCCAAAAAGTGTAACATAATTTTTGGGAGTTATTACCATTTGGAGCCTTATGATGGACATATTTGGAGAATTTCCTTGTTGGGGTGAGCACAAAAATCTTTGACATAGTCAAATTCCACCTCATCAACATGATTTATACAAAAGAAGAGGCATTAAAGGACCTACATTAAGGAAGCACTCACTTTCAAAGGAGGAAAAGTACTCTTTTGGAGCTTACATTTGATGACAGTGAGGTTGAGCTTAATAGGAGGGGCTCCAAAGTGGAGATACAGTCAAATAATAAGTATTACATAATTTGTAAGGAGGTTAACCCTAAGCTAACAAAGAGAATAAGTCTAAACACAAGGGGCACAACACAAGGGCTGAAATGCAAGCCTCGGGAGGTGCATCATAACCACAACCTAATTACTCCTCTATTCATTCATATTTGAACCCTCTTGAATTTGATCCTAACTCCATCACCTAAATAGGTTGAAACTATTATGTTCTTTCACTCATTTATTTTAGGTTGCCACTAGTCTATTCTTTCACCCCATTTATTCCAAAGAAACTTGTTCATTTAGACAATTCCACTTATGTGAGACTACTTAGCCTAATTAAACTAGTGCATGAAAGTATATAGTTTAAAAAGGGAGTGATTCTTTCACTTTCCTGAAAATGCCAAAAAATAAGTAATAAACAAAACTTGGTCCCCTAACACCTTCTATTATGTCAAATCAATGAGCAAGTGTTTCCAACATGTTTATTAATTGCATTTTGCTAAATAAATGTAACTAAATTGTGAAAAAAATTAAAAGAGAGGGTTACTCCATGAGGCCTTATGGAATGAGCACTATAATGTCCTATAAAAGCATAATGTGAGTGCAACAATCAAGGGCACATCTAAGTGGACCATGTACCAAGGAAGCCATTGAGGAATGAGACCATGACAGGTCTTGTCAAATAGTGTTATATCCTATCAACTTTCAATGAAGCCTATATGAGAGGTGTTCCATGAAAATGATTTGAAGCATGAACAAATAAGGGGATATGGAGTTTTAAGGCAACCACTAATGAGCCCACTTAGCTAGCTCTTCATCTTCATCTAATACAATAAATGGGGTAATGTTGAAGGCAAGGACAATTGAATAAATTAGAACAAAATGGGGGAAGGATGACCCTCCCTTCTAATCAACTAGTAAGCTGGCCTATAGTATAACACCACAAGTATCTAAACAAATATTATATTAAGATTAGAAGAGAGTTCAAACTAACAAAATTCAAAAGGAGGCCAAAATGCCAAGAAGGATATGTAGAGGCCAAAAACGAGGGATAAGAGGCTAAAGGGAGGTTGAGAGGTGAAAAAAAGGGCATTGGGAGACCAAAAATGGAAAATGGAAGGCCAAACAAAATCATAGTGACACCGAAAAGAGGAAGAGATGTGGAAAAAATGAGAATTGAGACACTAAAATGGAGTTAAAGAGGTCAAAATAAACAAGAGCAAACACCAAGCCCTCAAGTTTCCACATTAACACTTAAGAAAAGAACCAAGGTTTTTTCATTGAAAAAAATAGAAGTGAAAGGGAGAATAAAACTTTCCCCCAAGGCACTAGAGGTGGTGACAAGAAGCATCAAGATAAATCCAAGAAAGGAAGCTAAAGTAGGGAGGCTTATGGTTGAGGCATGGAGAGAAAGAAGTGTTCATGGAAAAACAAAGCAAATGATAAAAGAACTAAAGTATAGTTTGTCACGCATAAACCACAAACCCATTGTAGGCTACAAAGAATAATGAATGACGGACAAGAAAATATACAAGGAAAAGGCAAGCAATTTCAATGGAAAATGCTAGAAATGTAATAGTTTACACTAACTACACCAAAATAGGGGGACATTGAAAAGAAAAAAATTATTGTAAGGGAAGAGTAAGGTAGAATTGTTTGAAGGGGCGAGGATGCAAAAAGGAAAAAGAAATAGAATATAGAAATACTTTTAGTAGAAATATCACTAGGGCAGGGTACACCACAATGCAAGTGAGAAACTTATTGCAAGAAAAGGAAAACCAAAAGGGAAAATAAAAAAGAGGGGAGAAAGAGTTAATGGAGGTAGCATGGGAAACCAAAGTTGCATTAGGTCCCAAGCTATTAACCATGTGAGAATGATGAAAGTCCAACTATATAACATGCATGAATAAAGGGTGCATGACTATATAGAAAGAATTTGATAGGGGACCTTGAACAATAGGAAAAGGTTGAGAATTCCTAACTACATTCACCATCAGCAATAATATGTCCTTAAAACCCTATTAGAACAATTGAGATAAGTTCTCGCCAATTATGTGTAAATTCCAATCATAAAATATGTGAATGGTCAAATTGTGTGAATGGGTAGGTTATGTCAATTATTTACAAGAATTGAGACATAAGAGTATTTCAACTTTAGGTGTCAAATATATAATGAGATCACAAGGAGACATAAGCATTTACACCATTACTTAGGAGGATCCCTTAATTCTTTTTTCATTGTCCAACGTAGAAATGTTTAGTTCTCTCTATCTAAGGGCCTCTCATGTGAGAGAAGTCCCATGAAAATGATAAGTTGCTCCATCCCCCAATCAATCTGCTAAAGAAAACAATGAAAAAATAAGAGAGGCAACTGAAGAGAAAACAAGAAGCTTAATGTAGGCAATATTGAAAACTAAGATTTTTATAAGGTTCTCGGATATTAATACTGATTGGAGAATGTAATGTTGCCTATAAAAAATAGGTTTCTAGGTCGCTTCATTACCCAAACCACTAGTAACATAGAAAAATAAAAGATGGAGGAAAAGTTTGCAACTTGGGATTTTGTAGAAAAAGTGAAAATTCTACAAAGAGAGCAAATCAAGGGCCAAGAAGTAACATTCATAGGGGCAAGGCCAAGTGAGAATATGGGTTTGGAGCAAAAATCACAAATAAAGATCCAACATAGGCTCAAGAGAGACTCTATAGACACTTAAAGAGATACTAAAGTATTCAACAAATGGACAAAGGCCTAGTTAGGAATCAAGGAAAAATCATCATTGAAAATGTGGGGTAAAAGAACTGTGACAAGAATAATATCATCCCATGAAAGGAAAAGAAAAAGGAGGCAATATTGGACAATCTTTTGCAAGGAAGACTAAATATAGCCCATAAATTGGTGATTTGACCTACAAAGAACCACTAAAACAATGAACCAACTTGGCACTCAATGTGGGATCACGACAAGGTAACAAAAATATTAACAATTAGTTTAGATGAAGAACTATGTATCTCACCTAGAAGAAGGTGGATGGCTTGAGAGCTAGCTTGAGCTACATAATATATGATGCTAAGCTTAGAAAAAAAAAAGAGGGGGTAAAAAGAGAAGGCTTACTAATCTATGTTGTTGGAATCTGCATGTTTCAATGGATTTCACTTCATGCTACTTGAAAGAAAAACAAATGTCATTTATCTAATTCCTCCATATTCAGTGAAAAATCCCAAAAACAAAATCAGTTCATTGAGTCATTTTCTCTAGCGAGATTAGTGGCAATATTGTTTCTTTCAAGATCATTGATTTCCTTTTGTAAAATACAAATAATTAAGCTAGGTAAATGAGTCAGGGATAGGTAGATTGGTAGAACTTGGACGATAATCCAATTTATAGCAAGTAGTAAATAATCCAAATAGAAAATACACATAAAACAAAATATACAAATACATAAGGACTTTCTATGCACCTATTTTTGTCATAGACATCCATAATATAAGGGTAAGTCTCTCCAAACTCCATGCAAAGAAAATGTAATGATAATTTATGTCCATGAAGACATAATTATAAAATAGAATCCTAGATCCAAGACCAAGCAAAACATAGAAGGGGAATCCCCAAAATGCCCTTAGAGTCAAGCATGTGGAACCTTGAACTTCTAACATGCCAATCCTCATTTTCAAATTATGGGATGTAAGGGAAGTCTCCTCCTTCTGCATCATTCCATGTTCCAAGCCAAGGAAAACAAAACAAAGAAGGAGATTGAAATAAAAGATGGTGGTGGAACAAGAGGTTCAAACAAGAGATAAAGGTAGCCAAAATAAAATGGGAATTAAAGGAGAACAATGACATTGTGTAAGAACGCTAGGTTTCAAACCATGAACAAAAGGTTATGGTGAGAATTCGAATTTAGCCTCCTTGAATGGGAGCTTCTTGCTATTATCTTAAGAAAACATGGGGAGGACTCTATGAAAATGGCAGAGAACATGAATTCTCATGCAAAAATACTCTTAGCTTGGGGTGCTAAACGTTGTAATAAAAGCCATGGACGCCACCAAGTCACTTCACTCCTAGACCTATAAAATAAAGCAAAGATGCAAACAGGAGAGACCCAAAGATCCTAGAAAACAAAAGAGAGGAGTAAGGCCTCCAAGAGGTAAGCAAAAGCTCCATGAACAAAAGTGAAAATATAATGGAAATGTGAACAAAAGCAATTTCTAGGGGGGACCAACGATTTTGAGAGGAACTGAAGAATCAAGGTAAGGAAACAAACCCTAAACTAAGAGAATTGCATCCAATCTAGAAAAAATGGACGAGGAAAATGTATCATGATGGACTGGGAAGCAAAAGAAATAGCATTTAGTTCCATAGAAAACTAGAAAAGTCTTGGAGAACAATGGAACAAAACTCGCTAATGAAAAAATTATGTGGCAAAAGAAATAGCATTTAGTTCCATAGGAAACTAGCAAACTCTTGGAGAACAATGGAACAAAACTCACTAATGAAAAAATTATGTGCAAAGTCAGAGAGCGAAGGATGGAAGTTGCCAAGACTTGTCGAATAGAGTGGAGACTAGATAACTAAATTAAACTAATGAGAATGATAAAAAAACAATAAAGAAACAACAATTAAACAAGAATAATGCACCTCTTAAAAATTATACAAGTACAATAGCATACTACAACATTACAATTTAAGTAATATTAAAATAGCAATTAAAACAAAGTACTTTACATAATTATAACACTTTGGTCAAATTTTTTGCCCTATAGGGTTTTTTTGTTTTTATTTGTTGATATTCTCATATAAAAAACTCAGTAAATTTTTTATCCATATCTTTATTCACACTTTCAATGTTTAATAACCTTAACTTAATTGTTAAATCCCACCTCATATCTTTTAAACTAAACATTATTACTAGATTTTTCAGTCACCTATCATCCATACCTAATTTTGATTCTCAACTCAAATGTATCACCAAAATTGAACCCAACATTATCTTCTTTCTCCGTTATTAAAATCACCATTCTTAATCTGAATATTAAAAATATTTTAACAATAATAATATCTCGTTAATATCTCGTTGGAATCACGATTGTCATTACATCAAAACTAACAAGTGTTAGTAAACAGATGCTGCCAGAGCTAACTAATCCTTGAAAGATAATTAAACACATGTCACAAAACACACCAAAGCTAAATTATCCACTACAAAACACAAATTGTCTCCTCTCATTTTCTATTGCCTTTTTATTTATATCAGATAAATAATATATTAGAAAAGGGAAAAAAAACTCAGAGAATCTTAAATTGTAGCTACATGGGAAAAAAAGGCCAAACCCCAAACAACTTACCGGCTACTCTAATCCTAGATTCATCTATTTATTTGAGTTATAATGGCTTAAATCTAGTTCTTTACCATCAATGAAATATGAAAAAAAGAAACAGTGGTTGGAGACAATTCTGATTCTCGTTTTGACAATTGGTTGGACAAGCTTTTAGTATCAAGTTCGTACTAAGTACATGAACAGTTTACCTCAAAAGAGGATTGTACCTACCTACACAGAGTATGAAAGAATGTATACCTACTAGACTGTTCCTAAAAAAAGAAAACTAAAGAACGGACGCCTCTAGTCTCATCTTCTTCCTAATGGCAAACCCTCTTTACCTGTTGCAGAGCAGAGCACATTGCAAATCTCAAACAACGCCAAAACCAATAAGCAAGCAACTGTCAAAAGAATTGAAGGGGAATGAGATTTACACCCTTAAGATTTCCTTGCACGCAATTTCATTTTAAATTTTAAAAATAAATAAATCAATAAACAATGAGGGTTGAATCTCTATTGTGAATAGGACCATGAAATAATTCTCAAGGCTATATGCAGGCTATTATTACTAGGTTAAAGCATACCTAATCCTCACCTCGAGCGGTTAGCTTCGTAGAAATCCAAATCTATCTACCGTTGTACATCCTTCACCAAATTAAAATAGCCTAGGAAAAGACAAAAGTGGAAGGAAAAAGTGAAAAAAAAAACTAATATTAACCTAGATGTTAGGAACAAATAAAAAGTGATGTTAATACATCTCACAACTACATAATAATCCTGATATTAGTGTTAAATTTTGATATAAAATTATGATTGAGTAAATTAAGAGCAGGGTAGCAGAATGTGTACTTGCATAGATTGAGAGAATGTAGACAAACAGAGGAGAATATGACAGAATTTGTAAATGTACAGACTATGAGAATCCCAGAATGACATAATTTGTATATAGGGAGACTATAACAAAACGAGCTCTACCTGATTCCAGGGCCAACCAAAGAATGTACGTATTTATTTTTCATCTTCCGGCTTGTCATCTCATTTCCCCAATTTCACTGCAGACCATATAAACACCACCTAGCACAGAATGAAATAGATAGATTTAGATATCAATGACAAAATAAGAATCATTGAGCAAGAATTGCAAGAGATAAATAATAAAAGTAAACGAACCATAAAACAATCACTGAGGCTTATGCCTAGCCATTATCTAAGAGGCCACTTCCAAAATAATCTGAATATGTATTGATTAAACAAAGGGATACCTGCCCATCCACTTCAATGGGTAGTCTAATAAAAATCCAAAAATCACTGGTTTCATTTTCACCTATCTACTTCTGCTCTGCCTCCAGCAACCAAGTGAAATCGGTCAAACAATCGTCGTTCTTTACCATCAACGAAATGAAATATAAATAAAGCAAGCATTTGTGGGAGCCAGTTGTGATTCTAGTTTTGGCAGAACAGGTTTTATTATCAACTTCGTACTAAGTACATGAGCAGTTTAACGTCAAATAAGCATCGCACCTGCCAACCAGTAGGACAGAATGTGTTCCATTTAGGCAAAGTCTTGAACGAACCACCATTTACTGAACGTACGCCAACTACAAAATCACAAAGAGAACATTGTTCGTATTCCTTGTCAGTGGTCCCCTCCGAGTCTTCCTTCTTCGCCGGATTTTTCTAAGAAACTGGAGAGATAAAAAAAATATTCAATGTTGAAAAGTGCAACCGGTTTTCTAATTAAATAAATAAATAAATAAAATAAATCTACCAAATTAGATATAGTTTATGGGGCTATTAGTTTTTTTGTTTTTTGCAATTTAATTTTTTTATTATTTAAATTTTGTTTTTTTGCAATTTAATCTTTTTATTATTTAAATTAATGATGATCCCACCTAATTTTCTAACAGTTTTTTTATTGAAAATATAAAGTAAAGTAATCGATGTTAACATATTGTTGTAATTGTCTCCTCTAATTTCAAAACATCACATTCCAAAATGAAATATTTTTCGGATTCCACTACTTTATAATTACAAAAAATATACACTTATTCATCCAAACTTCCTTACACCTTTTCCACTACCATTCTAATTAAAAATAAATAATAAATAACGTATGCCTCAAGCTATGATCTTAAAAAGAGCTATTCTAATTAGCAATCAATGATAAATAACTTATGCCTAGAACTCTTATCTTAAAAAACTAAATCTTAAAAACAAAAGAGCCATTCTAATTAGAAATAAATGATAGATAACTTATACCTAAATGATAGATAACTTATACCTAGGACTCTCATCTTAAAAAAATACCAAAGCACCGACCCCTCTAGCCTCATCTTTTTACTCAAAGCCAAACCCTCGTTACCTGTTGCAGATCAGAGCACATTGCAAATCATGGACCAAGCTAAAACCAATAAGCAAGCAATTGTCAAAATAATTAAAGGCCAATGAGATTTACACCATTAAAATATCCTTGCCTACAATTTCATTCTGAAATTTAAAAATAAATAATTCAATTAAAAAAAAGGTGAACCTCGGGACCATGAAATAGGACCATGAGATCATTCTTAATGCTATATGCAGGCTAAAGAATACCGGCTTCTCACAGTTAAATTTTAATATAAAACTCTCAATAACATAATTGTAATGTGTATTTATATAAAAAAAAATATAGGGAAAAAAAAGCTTCTTCTTTATATTAAGATAAAATACTTCTTTTCATCATTCAGAAATTTTGTCATTCCATTAGATTGCATTCCAATTAGATTGCATTCCAATACATATTCTTATGTTCGATTCTACCTATGTTTGTCATCTTTATCTATATTCTACCTTTGAAACTTCTGGTCACATTACTGTTCACTTTACAGAAATTGTGTCTGCCGTTCGCTTTATAGTTCATGTTAAAGCAAAATCTTTACATTAAGTATCAAAATACAAAATCAAAATATTTCACGTGATGCATAAATTGTCTTCTAAGAGTTGTTAATGCTGCTAGCATTAAGGTCTCTGTTCAAAAGCTGTGAAAAGAAACTTATCAAATTCCTTTGAGATGCTTGCTTGGATAATAGGTCAGCAGTCTAGTTTTGTTCCCCATAAATATAGTGAAATTGAATGTGCTGAAAGGTACTTACTAAATTTTTTATTCGTTTTATAAGTTTGTTAATATAAAAAGATTAAAATTTATGTGGTTTTTTCCCAAATAATAATGTCTTTTGTACCTATATCCTTTCCTGTGTATTTATATAGATGGACATATAGACACAAACAGAGAAAAGAATATGACAGAATTTGTAAATACAAAGATTATGAGAATCCCAGAATGGCATAATTTGTATATATGGAAACTATAACAGAAGGTGCTCAACCAAAGCATGTATCTAATTATTTTTCATCTTCAAGTTTGTCATCTCATCTCCCCAATTGCACTGCAGACCACATAACTAGGAAAGTTTGAGGAAAAGATAGATTTAGAGATTTAGATGCCAGTGACAAAATACGAATCATTGAACAAGAATTACCAAACAATTACTGAGGCCCTATGCCTACCAATTATCGAACTGGCCACATCCAATTTTCGACATAGTTATTAGTAAAATAATCTGAATAACTGATTAAAAAATGAAACAAAATAACAAAAGTATACCTGCCAATCCACTTCAATGAGTAGCCTAATAGAAATGCAAATAATCTGAATAACTGATTAAAAAATGAAACAAAATAACAAAAGTATACCTGCCAATCCACTTCAATGAGTAGCCTAATAGAAATGCAACATCACTGGTTTCATCTTTACTTATCTACGTCCCGCAACAAAATAAAATCGGAGAAACATTGCAACCTTCCTGTAAAATTATGAAAAGGAAATATATGATAAAGAAAAAAAAAATCCAAAAGCAACCAGTCCAATCCAAACAAAACTAAAAATCAATTAAAAAATAGACTGTAAAAAATAATAAGATGCATGGCTATGCAATGGAACAAACGCATATAACCCAAAAAAACAAGAAACCAGAAGACGCGGAGCGGAAGTGGGCATTCTATCCGAAAAACAATTTCTCCACAAAATTTGAAATCACCGGCATTTAACTTTCACAAAGATATTACCGGTAATTCCGCTTTCACCGGAATTTGATATCGGCTTTGATTGTCTGTCTGTTTTGTTAGTTCAGAGCATACATAGCACACAATGGATTTATACTCAGAGACAATAGACGGCAATAGCAAAGAATAATTTCACAGAGACAGATAAATGGAGAAACAACAAGATTACTTAATCAATAACAAAGGAATAGATAAACAATCACTGGAAAACAAAAATCACTTTGCATTACATAACAGGGTTGGGTCTTGGCTTGCTTTCCTTAGCCAGAGAAATTACAAATTTATAGAGGCAGAAGAAGGATCTAGAATCATGTATGTGATTCAAATGGAGATCTAGAATGACCTAGAAACCACTGGCGGTGTAAGAGGATCTAGAATCCTACATGTGATTCTAGAAACTAATGGCGGTGTAGAAAGATCTAGAATCCTTGAGATCTAGAAAGATCTGATCTAGAATCCTCTGTGAATTTGGCTTCACACTTAACATTCTCCCACTTGAAGCCGAATAAGAGTGATCAAGTCACACCAAGTCCTACCATGCCTCTACATAACTCATGTTTATTTCATGGTAGAATCTTAGTGAGCATATCAACAGGGCTCCTGTCTGTATGGATCTTTTCCAAGGATAATTGTTCTTCCTCCAACACATGCCGGATCCAATGGTACCTTAAGTCAGTGTGCTTGGTTTTTGAATGAAATGTTGGGTTTTTCGCCAAGTGAATGGCACTCTGACTATCACAATATAACACATACTTGTCCTGCTTTATTCCTATCTCTCCTAGGAATCGCTGCATCCACAACATCTCTTTACAAGCTTCTATTGCAACTATGTACTCTGCTTCTGTTGTAGAGAGGGATACTATTCTTTGTAGCGTTGACACCCAAGATACCGTTGCACCTGCGAATGAATACAAATAACCTGTAGTGGACTTTCTGGTATCCATATCTCCAGCTATATCCACATCTGTAAATCCTTCAAGCACAGTCTTATCATCACCAAAACATAAACAATAATGACTAGTACCCTTGAGATACCTTAAAATCCATTTTACTGCTTGCCAATGTTGTTTGTCTGGATCGGTAAGGAACCTGCTCACTACTCCCACTAAATATGCAATGTCTGGTCGTGTGCATACCATGGCATACATTAAACTGCCAACTACTGAAGCATAAGAAATTTTGCTCCTCTTCTTTCTCTTTGTCATTACTAGGACATAATTTAGTACTTAGCTTGAAGTGGGCTGCAAGGGGTGTACCAACTGGCTTGGCATCCTTCATATTAAACCTGTCAAGCACCTTCTTGATATATTTTTCTTGTGACAACCACACCTTGTTTTTTTCTGTCACGCATAATTCCGCATGCCCAATATCTATTGTGCTTGGTGTCCCAAATCCTTCATTGCAAATTTGCTACCCAAATCTTTCTTCAACCTATTGATCTTATTCTTATCATGCCCAACAATCAACATGTCATCCACATATAACAATAATATAATATACTTTCCTTGATCATACCTCTTGATATAGACACAATGGTGAGCTTCCAACCTCTGAAAACCATGTTCCAACATGAATGAATCAAATTTCTTGTACCATTGTTGAGGTGCCTGTTTCAACCCATAGAGACTCTTCTTCAACCCACAAACAAGGCCTTTTTTGCCTTTTTCTATGAAGCCTTCTGGCTGCTCCATATAAATTTCTTTCTCCAATTCACAATGAAGGAAAGCAGTTTTTACATCTAACTGTTCACATTCTAGGCCTAGAGCAACAACTAGACCAAGAATGACTCTAATGGATGACATTTTAACAACAGGTGAAAAAATTTCAGTGAAGCCAATACCTTCTTTTTGGGAAAAACCTTTCACCACCAGTCTTTCTTTATACCTCTCCTTCTCTTTGTCACCTTCATGCTTAATCCTGTACACCCATTTGTTTTGTAGAGCCTTTCTACCTTTTGGGAGGTTTACCAACTCCCAAGTTTTATTTTCCCGCAAAGAGTTCATTTCTTCTTCCATTGCTTTCTTCCATTTTTTACTGTGCTCGACTTTACAAGCTTCTTGAAAACAATTAGGTTCACCTTCATCGGTCAACAAAATATAGTTTGAAGGAGAATACCTTTGTGAAGGCTTATAAGGCCTAGAAGATCTACGAACCAACTGTGGTGGTGCATTATCAGATTGAATCTCCTATAAAGGTTCTTGCAAGATTCTTTCTTCTTGTTGTTCATTATTTTCCACTTGTTGTTCTTCATGCTCCTGAATTTGCTATTCATTTTCTTGTATTGGTGGTCTAGTTTCCTGCTGCTCTTCAAACCTGTCAATAACCTTCTTAACCTCCAACTCACCTACAGTCCTCTTGAACATTTCTGACTCATTAAATATAACATCCTTGCTTCTAATAATTTTATGTTTGACTGGATCCCATAGATGATAACCAAGATCTTCATCCGCATATCCAAGAAAAATGCATTTCATAGATTTATCATCTAGGATAGTTCTATTTTCTTTGGGAATATGTACGAATGCTTCACATCCAAAGATTTTCAAGTGAGAATAATTCAAATTCTTACCAGTCCAAACTTCTTCAGGGATACCGCAATCCAAGGCTGTAGTTGGAGATTTATTTATGAGGTAGCAAGCGGTCCTGACTGCTTCAGCCCAAAAATTCTTCTCCAAACTGGAATTGGACAACGTACTTCGCACCTTTTCCATAATGGTGCGATTCATCCTTTCTGAGACACCATTTTGTTGAGGAGTACCAGGCACAGTCTTCTCATGCTTTATGCCAAACCTGTTACAATATTCCTTAAATGCATTTGAGCAATATTCCCCATCATTATCTGTTCTTAAACACTTAAGCAATTTGTTAGTCTCTCTTTCAACAAAAACATGGAATTTTTGAAATATTCCAAACACTTCACTTTTATTTTTCATAGGATATGCCCAAACTTTCCTGGATGCATCATCTATAAATGATACAAAATATGATGCTCCTCCTAATGATTTGATGTTAACAGGCCCAAACACATCCTAGTGTACCAATTCTAGCAAAATTTTCTTTCTGTCATGGCTACCTCTAAGGAATGAAACCCTTCTTTGTCTACCATATATACAATGCTCACAAAGATCAAGATTGTAGGATTTCAGACCTCGCAATAAATTTTTACCAACAAGGATTTTTAAGCCCTTCGTGCTCATGTGACCCAAATGCTTATGGCACAGATCTGCTGAATTTCCTTCTTTTGTGACAGCAGCCAAATCTGATTTTCCTATCAGTGTCTTCAATGTATATAATGTTCATGTCTTGGGTCCTTTGGCCACGACCAATGCTCCTTTGCTAATTTTCCAGCCTCATTTTCCAAAGCTTGTCGAATAGCCTTCATCATCCAATCGTCCCATAGAGATTAAACTCATGCGCATTTCTAGTACATGCCTAACTTGTTTCAACAATATATTTTGTCCATCTTTCATCTTGATCTGGACATCTCCCACTCCAACAATACTGCAAAAATGATTATTTCCCAAATGCACTCTACCATAATCACCAGGACTATATGAAACAAAACTATCTTTGCATGGGGTTACATGGTGAGATGCCCCAGAGTCAAGGATCCAATCAAAGCTACTGTTAGATGTATATACACATGCATCCTCTACTGAAACAGTAAACAACACATCACCATTTGTGGCTACAGTAGTAGTCTCACCTTCATTTGTGCTGGATGACTTGTGATTTGTACTAGATGGTCTATGATCCTTTTGTCCTTTCTTCCAAAATCGACATTCTTTCTTCATGTGCCCGGGTTTTCCACAATGAAAGCAGATGATCCTTCCTCTCCTTGATTTTGATCAGCCTCTCAATCTTGATCGCCCTTGTCGGCCTCGATCCATTCTCCCACCACGATCAGCTAGAGCTAGAGCCTCTCCTCCCTAGTTTTCCGCAATTAAATTGTGTCGCAACTCCTTATTCATTAAATTGTTGCTGACATCATTAAACTTCAGGTTCCCTGTAGTTGTTGAAGTGCTCATATCTACAATTAAATTTTCCCAGCTATCTGGCATAAAACACATTAGCAAAATAGCTCTAATTTCATCATCTAAAATTATTTTAACAGAGGCAAGTTGATTAGTAATAATATTAAATGCATTCAAGTGCTCAGCAAGTGAAGCACTCTCTTTCATTTTGAGATTATAAAGCTTCTTCATCAAGAACACTTTGTTTGATGTTGTGTTCTTCTCATATAAATCATGGAGCTTCTTCCATAATCCTTCAGCTGTCTTTTGTCCGGACACATTGAAATAAACATTCTTTGCTAAATATTGGCGGATTGTTGCAATAGCCTTTCTATCCAACTTATTCCACTCTTCATTTGTCATCGATGAGGGTCTCTTTGTTGTGCCCTCAATCCGCAAATACTGATCCTTTAAAATCAGTATATCCTCCATCTGTGATTTCCATAGGGCAAATTAGCCCCGCTCAACTTCTCCATATCTGTAAGTGTTGTCTCCATTTTCACAAAAAACTCCACTTAAAAATAAAACTTTAATTATTACTCTTTAAATTTAGTAATAATGGCCTTCCTCCTTTTAAAATACCCTTTTCAAAATTCCTGCTCCTTTTTAAAATATACTTTTTAAAATTCCAACATATAATTATATATGTTTCATAATAAATATAAAAACATATATAATGTTTTAACCTTTTCACATTTCACACATACATATGTTGGTTTGAGAAAAAAACTTGAAGTATACGTGTAAGCTTGATGTAAAAAAAACTTACGAACACCACGTTTCAACTCCAAACTCCATGGATCTCCACTTTTCAAACTCCAGCAACATGTTTCAACATAGGTCCATGACCTTGTTTTTCTTGCAGCAACTGTCTTTTAGTTCCAGCGTTCCTCAACTATTTCCTGGACAAATCCTTCAATAGCTCCAGGGGTAACAACCAACGTTTTAATGAACGCTGCCAGAGCAAGGCAATGGCGCTAAGCGGGTTGCACTGTGGATATTCGACCCTAGCTCTGATACCAGTTGTTAGACTAGAGCATACATAACACACAACGAATTTATACTAAGAGACATAGACGGAAAATAGCAAAGAATAATTTCACAGAGACAGACAAATGGAGAAACAACAAGATTACTTAGTCAGAAACAACGGAATAGATAAAACAATCACTAGAGAACAGAAATCACTTTGCATTACATAACAGGCTTGGGCCTTGGCTTGCTTTCCTTGACCAGAGAAATTACAAATTTATAGAGGCAGAAGAAGGATCTAGAATCCTGTATGTGATTCAGATAGAAATCTGGAATGACCTAGAAACCACAAGTAATGTAGGAGGATCTAGAATCTTGCATGTGATTCTAGAAACTAATGGTGGTGTAGAAAGATCTAGAATCCTGGAGATCTAAAAAGATATGATCTAGAATCCTCCGTAAATTTGGGTTCACACTTGACATGCTTTTCTCTATGTACTGAAAACCCGAGGTATTTCAGAAAAGGGACGAAAAACCTTATTTCATAGGCAACGAATTATTTATTTATTCAACACATGTGATGCCTTCAAGTTTCTACGTTCTTGTTCATCGTTGTACGTGGGAACTTGGAAGGAACATATACGTTACATTTAATTAAATGCTATTTGGGTTAAGATAACGTTTTCCTAAGTATGTAAACATGAAAATATAGGCTAATCAATTTTCTAATTAAGAATGATATTTTCATAAATGTTTTATAAATAATAATAGAGTATACATTAATTAAAGGTTTATTAACATTTTAACTGAAAATAATAATAGAGTATATATTAATTAAAGGTTAACCTTTTAATTGAAAATAATAATAGAGTATATATTAATTAAAGGTTTATTAATATTTTAATTGAAAATAATATTTTTATAAATGTTTTATAAATAATAATAGAGTAATGATGATCATATGTTTTGTAAATATATTTTCTTAAAATATGTTAAAAATTTTTATAATTTTGTTGAGTTAAAAGATTAGATCGATAATATGATTAATATTTTGAAATCTAAATTTAATTTAGATATAATAATCTAAATATATATATATATATATATATATATATATATATATATATATATATATTCAATTTTTTGACACCACAAAAGAGATACATCCTTTTGCTATGATGTTTTGCAAATAAATCAACCCACAATTTCATTATACAATTTCTGGAAATTTATTTATATTTTCAATATTAATTATTAGCTCACCTTACCTAATAATTTTAACTAATAATCCACTGAACTTCATCGTTAAATTTTGCAATCCCATCTTAAATTTATCAACCAAATAAAACCCTCACACCAAAATTAAACCTTACCATCACCATCATTATCATCCAGCTTGATTATGATCACCGTTCTTAATCATAATTCGAAAGACGTCCTGACAATGATTATGGTGGTATTCAATACCCAACAGATATGTTTCCAAAGACAACCTTCAATCCACCACTTTCATACCACACAAGTATCTGGTGCATTTAATATGAATACAGAAACAAGGACTTCAATCCACCCACAGCATCAGTCATGAAAATCTACAAGCAGAAATGACAAATTGATAGTTGTTTTACAAAAATTTAGGGGGTGGTTCAATCAGGCAGACGGGTAGAGGAAAGTTTACACGACGCCTAGCTTGCCCGCATTTTGACTCTTCAGTTAGAACAAGCAAACTATTCAATAAAGAAAACCTTCTTCCTTCAACAATGTTGTGCAATTGAAGAACAAGCAAACTATTCAATAAAGAAAACCTTTCTGTAAGTGCTCCCCAGCACGGGCGATTCTCAGAGCCCTATCCACCCACAACAGCTACGGAAGAAAGTGCAGTCCATAATCTCCATGCATAGTATCCTTCTTATCTCGTTCACTAGAGTTATCAAGCCATCGATAACAAGATCAATCGATTGCAAAGTACCTTCTCTAATCTTCTATTGCCTTTTGATTTAGATCAGCTATGTATCAGAACATGGAAAAAATTATGAAAAAATCTCGAGTTCGAGTTCGAGTTGCATGGGAGAAAAGGCCAAACCCCAAACAACATATATGGATTATTCTCATCCTAGATTTATCAATTTCTTTGAGTTATGATGGGTTAATTGATCTAGCTCTTTACCCTCAATGAAATATGAAGAAAGCAAGGATTAGTAGGAGACAATTCTGATTCTAGTTTTGAGAGAACAGATTTTATGGACAGGGTTTTAGTATCAACTTCGGACTAAGCACGTGAACAGTTTACCCCACAAGAGGATCTACCTACAAGATTGTTCCTACCTAAACAGAGTATTACAGAATGTGTACCTTTCTGGCGCAGTCTGAACGTAAGCCAACCTCACACAAAACACTGCAAACTTGCAAAGTGCAAACACTTTTCTAATTATATGTAAATGCGACCATTCTAATTAGAGATAATTGATAAATAATCCATACCTTGCGCTTTTACTTTAAAAAGAAAACTAAAGAACCGACGCCTCTGGTCTCATCTTCTTCCCAATGGCAAACCCTCTTTACCTGTTGCAAAGCATATCATATTGCAAATAATGGACAACGCCAAAACCCTTAAGCAAAAGAGATTTACACCCTTGAGATGTACTTGCACGCAATTTCATTTTGAAATTTAAAAAATAAGTAAATCAATAAATAGAGGGTTGACCTTTCCTGCGAATAGGACCATGAAATAATTCTTAACACTATACCCACGCTATTATCTACCAGGCTAAAACATACCTACTCCTCCCCTCGAGTGGTTAATTTCTTAAAAATCCAAATCTATCTTCTGTTGTACATCCTCCAACAAATAAAACTCGCCTAAGTAAAGACAAACACGGAGGCAAAATATGAATATTAACCGTGATGTAAAGAACAAACAAAATGTAATGTTAATATAGCTCACAGCTACATAATCATCCTGATATTAAAGTTAAATTTTGATATAAACTCTCGATGAGTAAATTAAGAGCATGGTTAGCAGAATTTGCCTGAAGTGGATTGACGTAATAAGACTGTGTACCTGGATAGATTGAGAAAATGTAAACAAACAGAGAAGAGAATATGACAGAAAATGTAAATGCCAAGACTATGAGAATCCCAGAATGACATAATTTGTATACAGGGAAAATATAACAAAACTTGCGCTACGTGCTACGTGATTCCAGGGCCAATCGAAGAATGCACTTACATATTTTTTCATCTTCTGACTTGTCATCTCATTTTCCCAATTTTGCAGAGCATATAAACCCTGCCCTGGAAAGTTTGAGAAAAGAAACACCACCTAGCACATAATGAAATACGTAGATTTAGATATCAGTAACACAATAAGAATCATTAAGCAAGAATGGCCAGAAATAGATAATAAAAGCAAAAGAACCATAAAACAATTACTGAGCCTCTATACGTAGCTATTATCTAAGAGGCCACTTCCAAAATAATCTGAATATGTACTGCTGATTAAACAAAGGGATACCTGCCCGTCCACTTCAATGGGTAGCCTAATAGAAATCCAAAAATCACTGGTTTCATTTTCACCTATCTACCTCTGCTCTGCCTCCAGCAACAGAGTCAAATCAGGCAAACATTGCAAGCACACTATCAAATTATGAAAAAATAAATAAAAATCCAAAAGCAACCATTACAATCCAAACAAAACCTCAAAAAACAATAATGAAAATGTACTGTAAAAAATAAGATGCATGGCCATGCAATGAAGCAAACACATATCAACCCAAAGAACAAGAAACCAGACGACGCTGAGCGGAGCATAGAAGAAGATGCAATGAAGCAAACACATATCAACCCAAAAGAACAAGAAACCAGAAGACGCCGAGCAGAGTAGAGAAGAAGATGAAATTTAAAGTATGTTGGCTCTGAGAATGTCTTATATGCTCTTACTTTCAAACGGTTATGATTTTTGCTTTCCTGACGTTGCATTCCATTCGAACAAACAATTTCTCCACCAAATTTGAAATCACCGGAATTTGATATCCGCTTGTGTCTTTCTGCTCTTGTGTGTGTACGGAAGCCCAGAGGTATTTTACGAAAAGCACGAAAAAGAATAAAACAACAGATTTTAAGATTTTCTATAAATAGAAACTATTTTAATAAGCCCTTTCAGCATCTGGCGCCCAATAAACTGATTTAGGAAAAACACAAAAAGTAAAAAACAACAGACAAAAAGGTAATAAACAACGAGAGCAGATTTTCTATTAATAGAAACTATTTTAATAAGCCTTTTTAGCATCTATCGCCTAGATAAACCGCTGAATATAAGTAGTCCTTATTGGGAATTAAATGAGCGGGCTATATATGGTTATGGTTGGAATTTTGGCATAGGTATATACAGCTGTATTCATTTAATGTCCATGGTTTTATAAAAGTTAAATACTATTTCATTTGTTACCCTAAATAAACTAATATGATTCATATATTCATATTCAACCAACTCACAATAAACAAAAATAAATAATATTACCATTTTTTAGAATTACTATTAACATATTAATCCACCTAATTAAAAAAATGCTATCAACATATTAACGCCATCTAGATAAAAAAATATCATCAAATTATTAACTCTATCTAAAATAACTCAATGAGAAGAGTACCAATATAAAGGGAAACTATATCAAGTACTGAAATTTTTTCCAGATCCCTAATAGCAATGGTTGAAAAGCACGAAATACCTTACTTCACAGGCAATTAAAGAAATGAATTATTTATTGGCTATGCTTATTTTCTTCTTTATACTAGTCAAGATAGAGAGATACTTTGACTCTCTAGATTTCGATTGATCATCTTCTTCTTTATACTAGTCAAGATAGAGAGGCATTTTGACTCTCTAGATTTGGATTGACCATCTCCTTATAATATCTTAGTTTCCTCTTTCTTACGCATCTTTATGCCATCCCCGCTTGAGTTGAACATGGTTTTTGCTAGAGTTAAAAGCAATTTTATGAAACATCTTGTCTTCCATGTTGTTTAGCGTCATCTTATACACGACATACATAATTATAGTCATGTTTTAAATGGTGAAAAGGAAAACGGTTTTGATGAAGAGGATAGAATGAGGTGTAGTTTCTTTAATCTTAATATTATAGCTTATAAGCTACTTTTGGATTTGTTTTTTTCCTCCATAACTCTGAGAAGATTCCACATCTCCAAACCTCACTCTAATATAGAAAAAAATTGAGGAAAATGCTTCCTTATGCCATGCCACGGAGGAAGGGTTTTTCTTCATGTTTGAGCATTCCTCCCCTTGTCAGGCCCTTGCCCTGGAAATAGATGTATGTGATGATCTTCAATCCCCTAGTCTTGATGAAGGGTTGCTTTCCCCTATGAAGAACCACGAATCATGGTTTTTCCCCAAATACAATAACAAGTCCACTCCCTGTTTTCCCAATGACAAAAATAACATCATCCTAAATGTGCTTGAGACATTCAATCCTTCTTACCTAGAGGGTGATGGGTGTTCTTCATTAAAGAATCATGCACTTGATCATTGACATTTCTATCCCTTGGTTAGATGACCAAATTTAATCTTCTCGAATAATGTCTTTCCCTTCTTTTAAGGTTCCTTTCTATATAATATGGGTCTCTTGTTTTCCATCCTCCCGCCCCCCGCAACTCCTCGCATCATTTTCCCATTTATATTGTCGATTCTGTTGCAAAAATACTCATGGAAACATGCATTCTTGTATTAATCAATTGACATGTTGGTTGCATTAGGTCTATGATTATACCTAGCACTTGACATGGTATCATATGCATAGAAGACTAGGATGCATTGCATGCTGATTTTTGCATTAGAACTAATTGCATATGATGTTTCTCATGATAGATTAGATTGCATTTAGGTTATAAAAAATTTGCATATTTTATTTCTTGTTGGTTTATGGGCTAACATTAAGCATGGTGATCATAAGACACTATTAAAAACAGGTTGCCCCATGGTTTTGATGTTTGACATGTGCAAATAAAACGTCGATGACCAAGAGATTGTTGGAGTTCTCGCGACCTCCTGTTCAAGCAACCTCTTCCACTTCTTCAAGAAATCATGTCCCAGTTGGAGCCAGAGGTTACCCACCACTTCATGGGTGATATCCCCAGAAGAAATTTTTCTCCATGATGAACCTCAGCTAGCAGCCCCTTGCAACCTCCTACTAATGCGTTGTGCCATTTCTCTGCCACCTCATCTAGCGATGTCATCCCTCACCTACCTATATTTATCATATGTTTGAAGGTGGGCCTCCATAATCTAAAGGTATGTCTTGTCATTCGGTAATTGAGTATTGGGTTTACTTATCATGGATACTTCTAGGTATGGATTGATGGGGCAATTTGGCGGAAAAGGTGGGCTTAGTTTGTTCTCTTGTCCCCTTGATCTCTCTCAGATGTTACCCTTGGATCTTAGTCGTGTGGGATCTCCTTTATTGACCATTTGGTTCTAGGGTGGTACTACTTGGGAAACCTCGACTTTGGGTGTGTGGTCCCGCTCCTTTATCCCCATATATTACTCCCTTTCCACTCACAATACCCCATTCATCATTTCTCCCACCTGGGTCCACATTTCCATTCTAGGTCCACATAGGGCCAGCCTCCCTATCCCCTTGCCCCCACCTTGGATCATGCCTAGAATGATGCCCCGAAGGTTGAAGTAGCTAAAAGAAAAAGAAAAAAAGCATAATTGGCCACATTTAACGGGAATTTGTACCACAAAATGCAAAAGATGGCTGGGACAAAATAATTAGCATGTGGGTAAAAGCCAATACATGAGCTCTATCCCAATCCATAGTCATCACTCTAGTTCCATAGGCCCTAGATGAGGCTCCTTTATCATTCAGGAAACCATGATTATCCCAACCCCAGGAGGGCAATGAATCGCCCTACCTAAAAGGGGGTAATAACTAATATATCTTTCACAAAATGCTCGTCCTTTGAGACCCGAGCAGTTAATTAAAGAAAATTCATAAAAGGCAAAAGGCATATAAAGAAGGGTGAAAAAATCAAGGTCAGGGCACCTCATGTACCACGATTTCTCCCCAAATGTGAGATTCCCCTTATCTAGCTACCCCTATGCCCCAATATGTGGCCCAGAATTGCCCCTCTCATTCCCTACTTGTTAATTTTAGGTATGTTCTATGCTTGAGCAATTTATTTCAATTTCTTTTCCACATTAGCAATCACATCAGCATAAAGTAAATTGCAGACAAAACATAAATATAAATCATAGAAGACAAGCCAAGGGAAGAGGGCACAAGATGTGGTGCTAGCTAGGGACAAGCCCCACAATGTGGGGAATCCCTTGATCAATTCTTCTTCTTTTTTCTTCAAAGTTCAGCAGAGAAAGTGAGAGAGATAGTACATTTACAATAGAAGTTAATCACTTTGACTTTTGATATCAACATGAGATCAGTTGAAGACATATTGCTTCAACAGATTCTCTAAGGTGACTCATTCACCTATCATAGTGTTGCATCTCATTTATTTGTTGCACATTACCGTGTGACACCTTTCTGTATTGTCACATGTGTTGAACCTTGATGACTGAGTTGCTCTCATCTTCATGCTGCATCTTCCATGGTCTTATTCATCATCAAGCTGCGCATGCTCATGATCTCATTCATCATTATGCTGCCCATGCTCATATCATCATGCATTATTATGCTGCCCATGCTCATGATCTCATTCATCATTGTGTTGCCCATGCTCATATCATCATGCATCATTATGCTGCCCATGCTCATATCATCATGCTGCTTATTATGTTGCCCATGATCTCATACATCATGCTGCCCATCCTCATATCATCATGCATCATTATGCTACCCATGCTCATATCATCATGCTGCTTATTATGTTGCCCATGATCTCATACATCATGATGCGTTCCTTCGGAGACAGATGCTTCGGCAGTTCCCGATAGTTCCAGCTTTTCCAGCAGTTCCGACATTTCTGGCTTTTTCGACATTTTCAGCTTTTCCAGCAGTTCCGGCTTTTCCGGCTTTTCCGATAGTTCCGGCTTTTCTGGCTTTTCCTTAAGATATCTCCTCCTACTAAAACCCAACGACAAGTAGAGAGAGGAAGAGATCTAAGTGTGTGTAGAAATGACTTAAAGTCCTCTTCTATTTATACTAAAACGTAGAGGTTGAATAGACATCACTGTTGGGCTTCTGAGCCTACATAAGTTGTTGGACAACTTAACAATTTGTCCATAACATAAATAAATTCATAACTTCATAATACTTATCGGAATCGGATGATCTTTAGATCAATCCTACACCTTTCAATGAGAGGGATCCAATAAAAATATCAGCTGCCATAAATAATATGACCCACATGGAGTTTGGCCCTAGTTGCCAATTTTAACACTCCCTCTCAACTACGGAGAACACCATCCGCTGATCCATATGTCCAATTGTACTATCTCTGCCATCAGGCCCTACACTGCTCTGCTCAGCTCTGCTGGCTCTGCTCAGCTCTATTGGCTCTGCTCTGCTCTGCCCAGCTCTGTTGGCTCGGCTCTGCTCTGCTCAACTTAGCGCTGCTGAACCGTGAAGAAGAAGAATTGATCGAGAATGTGGCATACCATTCTCCACTGACCTAAAGCCAGTCTTAGAGTGTGTACCACTGGTCCCAAACCAGTCCTCAACTGACCCGAAGTCAGTGTCATAGTAGGTACAACTCCTACCACTAGTCCCAGACCAGTACTCTACTGACTCGAAGTCAGTCTTAGAGTATGTACCACTGGTCCTAGACCAATCCTCAACCGACCCGAAGTCAGTGTCATAGTGGGTACAACTCCTACCATTGGTCCCAGACCAGTATCATTGATTGCAGATCAATGAAAGTCATCCTAACATAGGGAGTACGATAGATACAACGATGCGTCCATCGGTACTACTATGGTCCCTATCCTCATTTTGCCTGCTCATTGATCAGATGAGAGGTACTTCCCATGAGTCCTAGACTACATGGATAGGATGCCTCGACAGGAGAACTTAATTAATCTTGTCCTCACAGGAGAACTAATCACCCTGCTACACAATTACCATGGAGAACACATCATCCAGGCCTCACAGGAGAACTAATCATCCTGCTACACAATCGTCATGGAGAACACATCATCCAAACCTCATAGGAGAATTAATCATCCTGCTACACAATCGTCATGGGGAACACATCATCCAGACCTCACAGGAGAATTTATCATCCTGCTACATAGGAGAGTGAATCATCTTGTCCCACAAGAGAGCGAATCATCTTGTCCCACAAGAGAGTGAATCACCTTGTTCACAGGAGAGCAAATCATCTTTTCCATAGGAGAGTGAATCATCATGTCCCACAAGAGAGAAAATCATCTTGTATCACAAGAAAGCGAATCATCTTTTCCACAGGAGAGTGAATCATCCTGTCCACACGAGAGTGAATCATCCTGTCCTAGTGCGCACCACCAAGTGAGGGTGAGTCACCTTGTGGTCGTATGTTGCTCCAGTAAGAACCATAAGCCCCTAGAGCTCCCAGACTTCAATGTATACAACATGCAGGACCCTTGTACAAGTGTCTCTTGATGACTCCAAGTCGTTCGGGAAAATCACAGATTTGATCTTTCCCCCGGTGCTTAGACAAAGTGTAGCGGATTGTACATCATCTCATAGTGATGGAGATTCCTTGCTCATAGACTTACCATATACCAGGTAATGTAGTATCTAATGTCTATCTGCTGGTGCAATCGTTGAATACGGGATTCCTCAATAATTGAATCCCACCTTTGGTTGTCACAGAGAATCACAGTGGTACAAATAGCTCACTTGAAGAGCTTCCCCAACCAGGCAACTTCATATGAGATCATACTCGTAGATATGTATATGGTCTCAGTGTTGCTTATAACAATTGACTTTTGCTTCATGCTCATCCATGATATCGAAGCAGAATCCAAAGAGAAACAACACTAAGAAGTGCTCTAGTGATCCTCCACACTGCCTGCCCAATCAACATTCAAATAATCATGCATTTTCATATTTCCGGTAGTGTATCTCAATCCATGAGAGATTGTGCCCTGAAGACATCTTAGAAGATTCTTGGCACCAATCCAATGAGGTTCAACCAAATATGAGCTCACCATGCTAACTGCAAAACATATGTCCGGATGGAAGTTCACCAAGAACATCAACACGAATGAGTTTATGAGATTTAGAGGCATTTCCCAAATATGGTCCGACATCACTACCATATAACTTCTGAAAGTTAAGATCCTTGAGGTAGTCACAGGCTTATAGTTCACCATTCCACATCTAGAATCCAACTCCCTCTTACTTATGCAAATGAGAGGGTCTGCACCTGTTAGAAATAGGTCGTCCTCATAAGGTGCTGGTATGAGAGGTCTATCATCCACAACATTCGGATGGTTTGGATCCGTTTCACTCCTAGTGAATCTCAGCTTTATCAGACAGTTATCGATCCTCTCATACTATGCCCAGGGTGTTTTTCTTCAATCCATAGAGGGCTTTCTTCCACATGCATATGTGAGATTCCTGATTATCAATCTCAGATCCCTTGGGTTGTTCCAGAGCTGTGGACCTGCTACATGAGGGGAATGGTCCCCTTGTAAGATTTTCCTGTAGTACATCTCAGACATGTACTTTCATGCTCCTTTTGAATTCAGGCATCCCTGTCACCATCTGACTCACACACCTTCAGTGCTACGTGACAATGGACATGGTAACCAGTGGACTTCCTGCAATTTGATACAACCTTGAACTCAAAAACATCTTTGAAAATTCTATTTCCAAACACGTACCTTTCCATCGATGAGTGCCACCCTGAAACCTTGGACTTCCATTTCCGAGATGGACACCAAGTTCTTCTTGTGATCAGGTACATAAAAGTGATTTGGGGTTCCTTGCTTTCTTTGAAGAGTCGACCATTTCCTTGATGACCTGCATTACCTTCGGACACTCCTTCGCATAATGGTTGAACTTATTGCAACCAAGGCATCCGCCTTTCCTTCCACCCTTAGATCTGAACTTCCCAAGGAAGTGATCTTTAGATGGGCCATTAGAAACTTCCGCTACGCCATTCTGATAATATGTTCTGCTTCGACTTCACCCTTTGTGAACTTAGAAGAGAGATGTGAACCCATTGATCCTTTTGTCTTGTCCCTATTGTCTTTCGTGATTGCTCTTTCACTCTTGCTTGGGCATTGTCTTCACCTCAGCTCTGATACCATGTTAATATTAGGTACGTTCTATGCTAGAGAAATTTATTTCAATTTCTTTTCCACATTAGCAATCACATCAGCATAAAGTAAACTGCAGATAGAACATAAATATAAATTGCAGAAGACAAGCCAAGACAAGAGGACACAAGATGTGGCGCTAGCCAGGGACAAACCCCAATGTGGGGAAACCCTTGATCAATTCTTCTTCTATGTTCTTTAAAGTTCAGCAGAGAAAGTGAGAGAGATAGTACATTTACAATAAAATTCAATCACTTTGACTTTTGATATCGGCATGAGATCAGTTGAAGACATATTGCTTCAACTAATTCTCTAAGGTGACTCGTTCACCTATCATAGTGTTGCATCTCATCTATTTGCTGCACATTACTGTGTGACACCTTACTATACTGTCACATGTGTTGAACCTTGATGACTAAGCTGCTCTCATCTTCATGCTGCTCATCAAGCTGGATCTTCCATGGTCTTATTCATCATCAAGCTGCCCATGCTCATGATCTCATTCATCATTATGTTTCCCATGCTCATATCATCATGAATCATTATGTTGCCCATGCTCATATCATCATGTTGCTTATTATGTTGCCCATGATCTCATAAATCATGTTGCCTTCCTTTGGGGACAGATGCTCTAGCTATTCCGACAGTTTCGACATTTCTAGCTTTTCTGGCTTTTCTAGCTTTTCTGGCTTTTCCGGCTTTTCCAGTATTTCCAACTTTTCCGACATTTCCAGCTTTTCCGGCGTTTCCGGCTTTTCCGATAGTTCTAGCTTTTTCAGCAGTTCTGGCTTTTTTTCGGCAGTTCTAGCTTTTCTGGCAGTTTCGGCTTTCCGGTGTTTCTGGCATTTCTGGCTTTCCGGCGGTTTTGGATTTCCCAACAGTTTTGGCTTTTCTGGCGTTTTCAGCTTTTCTGGCATTTCTGGCTTTTCCGAAAGTTCCGGCTTTTCTGACTTTTCCTTAGGATCTCTCCTCCTACTAACATCCAAAGACAAGTAGAGAGAGGAAGAGATCCAAGTGTGTGTAGAAATGACTTGAAGTCCTCTTCTATTTATACTAAAACATAGAGGTTGAATAGACATGACTATTGGGCTTCTGAGCCTACATAAGTTGCTGGGTGACTTAAAAATTTGTCCATAACATAAATAAATTCATAACTTCATAAATACTTATCGGAATCGGATGATCTTTAGATCAATCCTACACCTCTCAATGAGAGGGATCCAATAAAAATATCAGCTACCATAAATAATATGACCCACATGGAGTTTGCCCTACTTGCCAGTTTTAACATGAGTGAAATGGAGAATTAAAATGCTAACAAATTTAGAGATATGAATTTCTCATTTATGACTAATTGGTATGTTGGAGTAAATATTTAATTGCACTATGAAATGCTTGGAATAAATGTAATGCGCATGTATAATAAGATGATAGTGTCATCTCAATTTATTTGAATTTAGTTGGAGTAACAGAATTGTTATGAGTGTGATCATTCTGTAGTCACTATAGGATACTATAAATTTCTATAATAAAATATATTTCATATATATGTATATAAGCACTGACAAGTGTTTGCTGATTGAAAGACTAGGTTGCAAGAAAAGTGTTGAAATGGTTTGTGAGATCAAAGCCACCATGACATATCAACAACACCTGCAAGATAGCCCAATGACATGACTACATATCTCATGTCTATGAGATCAGGCTTCTGGGTGAAGAAAAGTTGGGCAATTGAAATTTCTAGTTTGAAATTTTTGAGTATAAGTCATGAAATAAATTAAATGTTGGGACACATGTGAAATAGTGAAGTTGGAAGCCAGGGAAGAAGATTGCCATGATGGAATTGCAGCTTGTGGAACTTTGTTATCTCATGGGAGCAATTCAAAATCGAAACCTTGAATATCAGACTCCATGAGTAGTGGAGGGGAGCATGCCAAACAAGTACTTGGCCATAAGACTCATTGCACATGTCGTTAGAGCATGATAGGAGGGTGTTTGGTCATGTTAACCACCATTTTGTGGGTGATATCCCTAGGATGTTTATTTTTCTCCAAGATGGTCCTCAGCCGATAGTAAGTGACCCCTTTCAGCCACCAGCTAGTTTATTGTGCCATTTCTCCACCACCTGAGCCAGACATGTAGTCCCTCACCCATCTACCATGATCGTATGTTTAAACTTGGGTCTCCCGAACCTAAAGATATGCCTTGTCATTTGGTAATTGAGTATTGTAGTTTGCTTATCATGGACACTTATGGGCATGGATTAATGGGGGGATTCGGTGGAAAGAATGGGTTAGGTTTTTTCTTTTGTCCCCTAGACCCTTTTGGATGTTAACCTTGAATTCTAGTCTCGTGGGATCTCTTCTACTAACCATTTGAATTTAGGGAAGGTATTTCATGGGAAACCCTAATTTTGGTTACACGGTCCCGCTTCCCCATCCGCATATATTACCCCATTTCCACTCATTATTACCCTATTCATCATTTCTCCCACCTGGGTCTACATTCCTCCGCTCGGTCCACATAGGGTTAGCACTCCCCTTCCCCTTGCCCACACCTTGGGTCAAGCCTGGAATGTTGCTTTGAATATTGATGTAGCTAAAAAAAGAAAAGTAAAAGCATAATTGGCCACATTCAATAGGAAATTGTACCACAAAATGCAAAATATGTCCAGGACAAACACATTTAGCATGTGGGAAAAAGCCAATACATGAGCTCTACCCCATCATCATGGACATCACCTCAGTTCGTACAGGTTCTATGAGCCTCCTTCATCATACAGGAACCCATGATTGTCCCAATCCCTGGTGGGAAATGAACCGCCCTACCTTTAAAAGGGGTATCCATTGCTAAATATTACACATCATGCTCTCATTCTTAGATCCTCGAGCCGTTATGAAGAAAAATCAATAAAAGGAAAAAGGCATATGAAGAATGGTGTAAAAACAAAGGTTGGGGCGACTCATGTACCACAATTTCTCCCTCCTACACTCATATACCCAGGTGTGGGATTTCCTTATTATAGCTATGTTGTAGCTCTGATACCACTTGTTGTAGATCTAACCCGGAATATTATAGATCTAATAAGAAAATATAAGACAATGCAAATAAACCCAGAAATGATATGAAATGAATCTTTATTATCAAACCCTTATGGTAGGGCAACACCATACATTCACTCCTTAAGGAAGGAGAACACTCCACAAGCCATATGCTTGTTCATACAAGACTATTTCTCTTCATTTCCCTCCATGTGGAGTCTCTAGCCTCTATATAGGCCTCATACATACAATACCATGCATCAATACCATGGTTTACTCATACCATCAACTAATACCATGGGCCCATTACATTATTATTAACTACTTGTGGTTCCTTACATGACATGGGTTAACCACCTTATTTATTACTATGGCCTATCCCATTATTACATTAGTACCTTGGGTACCTCCCTCGGTACCCCATATTACCCCCCTAGGTACATAACAGAGTACATGCAAAGAGACAATTTTTCGAATGGATGAAACTCATGAACAAACGAAACATGCAAAAATACAATTTCATGAATGGATGAAACATGCGAAGAGACAGTTTCGTGAACGGATGAAACTCGCGAACAAATGAAACATGCGAAAGGGCAGTTTCGCGAATAGACGAACGACAAAACATGCGAGGACATATGTTCGCGAACATGCAAACATGTCAAGCATGCTACAATACAAACAAAGGAGCAATATGCACATGCAACATCAAGCGAACCCAATGACCATTGAAGACTTTGAACACCTTGCCATGCAGAGGTGAAGTTACGATACACTAAGAAGACATGCATCACTCAACAACATTTTAGGTTGACATGCACACCAACAACAACATGAACATACCAGCACTGTCATGTCGAGTCGTTTCATGAGTCATGTCAACCACATCACTACTATGGCCCATATTGTTGTCAATGAATGTAATGTAAAGTGGAAGTCCAAGAGACCCACTTCTAATTTGAAGAGTCATGTAATCTGAAAAGTCATGAAAGTCAACTAGTCATGAGGGAAGTTGAACAATCACAAGGGTTAGTTTCACCCTTGGCTATAAATACCCCCTCATTTGTACATGAAAATGAATTTTCACATTGGCTCCTCCCACATAGCCTTGAGAGTTTGTAATATGTTCTTTGAGGAGTAAGTAGTGGCTCCAACGCCCCATCCACGGGGTTAGTGATGTATGGTGTATCGATGTGTCTTGGATCTTTCGCTTAATTATGAAGCCTACTAACAGGCCAACATGTTTTCACACATGTGCTGTAATTGTTTGTAAGACTAACCTTGAACACTCGTAATACATGTTGCTTTAACCTGTGTTTAACACTTGAACTCATTCATATGTTCTAATACATATATATTAATGAAAATGTGTTTTATTAGCTATTAACGTTGTGTTGCTCGCGTGGGCTGCCTCACCAGACATCAGGCATAACCTTTCACGTAAACTTGTTATAATGACCGTCGCACTCACGCGGACTGTCTCACTAGGTGTCGTACGTGCTATCTTCTCTTGTGTGTTGTGATTGCGCATTTGTGTGGACTACTCCTCTGGAAGCTGTGCATGTCCTGTTGTGTTGTGTGTCTCTAACAGAGTTGGGATTCTTCCCTTTCGATTGGAGACTCACTTCCACCCTCTCTCTCTATGGTGAAAGAGCCTTGACACAAGTAACACTAGCACTCACCAGTCATGCAAATCTCGTTGTTCAAAGATGAAGTAGACCACTCTCACGTGATGACAAACAAGAGCTAAGGCATATCTTTAAGATAATGGCAATTGGGCCATCGTACCGAATGGGAATCCTACACCAAACAATGTGAGGTCTAGTTGGGACTTCATGCTGTGGAGATACCCTGATGTTGGCGGGTCCAGCACCATCAACAGATTCATACAAGGCACTCCCATGAATTTTAATTGACAGCATATGGTGCTTCCATAATTCTGTGTTTTTCAAGACAAACTAATTCCACTGGATGTTTGTGCAGGTAGGGCAGTTACCTTGGCTCATGGGTTCAAGTCTTATCCTCACCAAAACAATCCTATGAACCTGATCATGCCGTAGACATATGAGACAATCTCTATTTATTAATTAGTTGTCCATTGTATTGGCTAATCACATACTTGTTTCTTTGTAGAGAAGGCAAATAATTGCCAACAAATTTTTCATTGAAGGAATATAATTTAATCTTGAATAACCTTCTTTGTTCTTGTGGATTTGCCAAGTTGCATTGATTGGTGAAATCGCCATGAAATCATAGAAATTGTTACATTGATCTCAAGGATTATAGCAAAAGTAGAGTACAATAGATAATACATAGATGAAGATTGGAAAGAGTGGTCTATTGCCTCAAAAGTTAGCCATTAGTAATTATCTTGATATAACACATAGCTTTTCTAGTCATTGCAATTCAATTGTATCCAGTGCATTGTCTATTTATTATGAAAATGCCAAACCTCCTCGTTGATTTGTTGGTATTGTATATTCGTTATGCACTTCCATTGAAGTATATTCAATATTCATTATCCCAGAATATTACAATTGCGAATTTTGTTGCAGGGGAGCATGATAATAGAGAATATTACAAATTTTGAGCGCATAAGAGCTGGGAAGCTGTCAGAGAGCAGGGAAGTTGCGGAGTTGTCAGAGAGCAGGGGCACTGGGGAGTTGTTTCGTCTTTCTGTTCACCTATTGAGTTGAAGGAATGGAATGGAGCTAGTAGATTATGGAAAGTGTAATGGTCCCTTGTGCGTGCAAACAACAAAACAGGATGTTCAAAATCTCTGGTTTCAAACAATTAATGCGAAATAGGGCAGGAGAGGGTGTCAGAGGGTGTGGGCAAGGGAGGAGGGTGGCGGAGGAGGAAGGGGTGTTCGATGGGGCCCATTGGGTGACAAGAGGAGGAGGGGTCGCAGAGATCGTGTCACCAACATCGGGGGGCTGTCACCTCAGCCCCTTCCTTCCCTACAATAACCCACTCCTTTGAAGTGTGTTCACCTTAGGATCATATAAAGGAAGATATACCATCTGCCTTTGTTGTTGGTTTGTTTGTATTTATAAGGAACAAATGAAGTGCCAAATTATTTCTTATGCAAACATTGAACACCACATATCAAAGATTTGTCATTGCTCATATAAAAATGTTCTAAGGTTTATTTTCCACTTTTGGAGACTTTAAATATAACATAATTTCTCACTTATTTATACCAATATAATTGATTAACCAATAACTAGGCGTAAGAGCACTGCAACTAGTCATTAAAGTAGAAAGAAATAGTCATTAAAGAGATTCCGCTTTGGTTTTTAATAAGAAATTTAAAATGAAAATGATGAATTGCTTTCAACTCAAGCATTTGTCATATTTATTTTTATTGAGAAAATAACAAACACTACAAACGTGAAAATGAATTATAAACTAATGTATATATTATAACTCATTTCATAATCAAAATATTGGATAAATATTTTATTTTATTTTAGTTTTATACATTAAATTTGAAAGAAAAAAGGTTTATACATTTGATATATATCTATATTTTCTACACTCGCTACTACTAAAAATATTATGTGAATATCCTATAGAGATTAAATCAATATTTTAATAAAATGAAAATTGAGAATATTTTTATATATAGAGATGTGAAATTTTTATGATAGTAGTCTAGATTCATCTTAACTCCCGATCTACCAAGTTTCAAGATGGATTAAATTGATTTCCACTCTAAAAGATGTTTCCTTCTAGAAGCTTGGTAAATTCAGAGTTAAGATAAATAAGGTTGGTAAATGACTAAGTTGAATGTCCATTCTTGAAAGTAAGCATGGAAAAGAGCATACATGAAATAGTTTATTCATTTTTTACATTGGGAAGAGGGAAGAGAAAGCATTATTAACTTTTTATTTATTTGTTTATAAATTTCTTGGTTTGGTTTGGTTAGGAGAAGGGATTATTTATATGTTTTGAATCCATCAATTTTATAATATTTTGTTTGGTTAGGTAAGAGATTATTCACATGTTTTAAATTGATTAATTTAAAATTAAGAAGCTTCTTAACAATTCACCTCATCTCTAATTATTTATGCAAAATTCTAAACATAACATTATAAATATTAAATTTATAAATTTTAATTTATTTTTAATCAAAGATGGACTATTATTCAATTATAAATGGCAAGTGTCTCTTCTTGAACCTGAGCAAAACATAAGACTTAAGCAAAGCCTTATGTGATTTCTACCAAAAGATTTTACTTAATTCATTATGGATCACAAAAGCTTGAATAAAAAAAAAAAAACATTACACTATTGAATTATGAAAGGACAAACCATTTCTGAATTATGAATTTGTGATTTTTGCGTCCATTTTTTGGAATTTCTACTAGAAAAGAAGGACCAATTGGGATTATTATCGAATTATAAATGGGTATAGATTGAATTGTCCATTCTTGGATTTGAGCATCTAAGAGAGCATCATTGAACTTCTTCAACTTATGTTTTCATATCTGCTTCTGATATAAAAGCATTTCATTTCAGATTCTGCTTCATTTTCTCATTAATTATGGGCCCTTTAACTGTGGGCGTTGTATCTGTTTTTTGCCTCATTGGAGGCTACCACAGATTCTGTCACATGGAAATGGGTATTGTAAGAGGTTTTATTGCCACTTTTTTTTTGGAGAAAGCTTATTTATAGTGTCACACTTTGTGTGTGGAAGGTATGTGCTACGAGTCCTCATTACAGAGTACCTTAAATAAAATCAAATTTGTTGCAGTACAAACATGAAAATATACAGTGAACAATAGTAAACCTCCAGTGCATAGATGAAAACATTTCTCTCACATACAACATTTCCCTGGACCACTGTATTAAAGTTAAAATAAAAGAAATTAATGGTTTGAAAACTGATGTTTGTCAGAATGACAAACTAGAGAAAAAACCAAACACAAGGGTGCATAGCAACACCCATACTGCTACAACCCTCTTACTTACTCCTCATGATGATGTGAACTTTGTACTCTTGTGTACATACAACACTTCACTAAATTACTGTATTAAAGTTAAAATAAGAGAAATTAACAGCTGGAAAAAACCAAACACAAGGCTGTATAGGGACACCCATACTCCTGCAACCCCATATCCATGTAAACGGTGATGTGAACTTTGTACTTTTGTGTATATCTGAGTCATTAACGCGTGCATTGAGCAATAACATGTTAAATCTGATAGCCAATCAAATTGTCAAAAAATATTAAAAATCAATTTGCAAGAAAATTAACATGTGTATTGAACAATAACATGTTAAATCTGATAGCCAATCAAATTGTCAAAAAAATATTAAAAATCAATTTGCAATAAAATTTACAAATTTTTGATATAAACTCTGAATTAATATAAATTTGAACAAAACCTCCGCTGGACGGTAAACTCAATGGAATATCCACTCCCAGCATGCATAATATGTCCTAATACATAATATATCCATACAAAATGGGGGTGCTGAAGCTCTTGGACTTCACCCAAAGAAAATGAAATGAAACTCCCTGTCTTCCTTTGCCACCACAAGAACAAGGCGGCAGCAGCCGAGTTTTTTCATTCCATGTTTGGAATGCAACCTACCAAACTCGCAACAGCGAAAATAATCGATAACAATAATTACGATAAAAATGGCATTCAAACGCTACTATTGGACTCCGCTGCCTACGCTTCTCTAATGCAGGGATGCATCAGAAGAAAATCCTTGTCAGAAAGCAAATTAATCCATGCCCACATTATTATAACAGGCTTCCGATCACAAGACATAGAAATGAACAACAGAATTGTAACCATGTATGCCAAATGTGGAACTCTGGAGGATGCCCGCAAAGTGTTTGATGAAATGCCCGAAAGAAATGTCGTTTCTTGGTCTGCCATGATTGCGACTTATGCCAGACATGGGTATGCCGAGGAAGCCTTGAGATTCTCTCGCAGAATGCGGAATGAATGTATTGAACCAAATGAGTTCACTTTTGCCAGTGTTCTTCCGGCATGTGCAGGGTTGGCAGCTCTGGAACTTGGCAGGCAGGTTCATGAAAATATTATTAGATGTGGGTCTCAGTTTAATGTATATGTGGCAAGTGCTCTGGTTGATATGTATGTGAAATGTGGAAATTTGGATGATGCACGCCAAGTGTTTGACAAAATGTCTGAACGGAATGTGGTATCATGGAATCCCCTTATTGTAGGATATGCAAAGGATGGGAATGTTGATGAGGCTAGGAGGCTGTTTGAGAAGATGCCTGAGCGGAGTGGGGTTTCATGGACTGCAATGATTGTGGGATATGCACAGAATGGGCATGCTGATGAGGCCGCGGAGTTGTTTCGGAAAACACCCCAGCCTACTGTGATTTCTTGGACGGCAATGATTACTGGGTATGCACAGAATGGGCGTTGTGATGAAGCCCTGGAGGTGTTTTCGCAGATGAAGTTGGTGGGAGTAAAGCCAGATTCGGACACCTTTGCGAGCGTCCTCTCGGCCTGTGCTAACTTGGCGGCCCTGGAACATGGGAAGGGGATCCATGAAGACATAATTAAGAGGGGATTCGAGGCTGATGTTTTCGTGGGAAGTGCCATTGTTGACATGTATGCCAAATGTGGAAGCATAGAGAGTGCACATAAAATGTTTGAAAACATGCGGAGGCGAAATGTGGTCTCATGGACAGCTCTCATCGTAGGATATGCTATTCATGGGTGGAGTAAGGAGGCTTTTCATCTCTTTGAACAAATGCAACACTCTGACACCGCTCCAGATCATGTCACCTTTGTTGGCATACTCTCTGCGTGCTGCTATGCGGGCCTAGTTGATAAAGGGCAGCAGTACTTTGATTCTATGAGCCGTGATTATCACATTATGCCTTCATTGGAGCACTACCGCTGCATGGTTGATTTGCTGGGCCGTGCCGGGTATCTGAATGAGGCAAAAGAGTTTATCGACAAAATGCCAATAAAACCAGATGCTGCTGTGTGGGGTTGTTTACTTGGTGCTTGTACAATCCATGCCAACCTAGTGCTAGGAGAACGTGTGGCAGAAAGCCTTTTCGAGTTGGATCCTAAAAATGCCGCATATTATGTTCAATTGTCGAACCTTTATGCAGCAGCTGGCAGATGGAATGACATAGAAAGGGTTCGAAACATGATGAAAGACAGGAAGGTAGAAAAAATGCCAGGATGTAGTTGGATTGAGGTCAATAATAAAATGTATGCTTTCCTCGTGGGAGATGGATCACACCCACACATAGATAGAACTTATGCAGAGTTGGTGAGACTGTCTGCAAAGATGAAGGAGGCTGGATATGTGCCGGACACAAGATATGTACTGCATGATGTCGACGAGGAGCAAAAGGAATATGTTTTAAGAAACCACAGTGAGAAATTGGCAATTGTATTTGGGCTTATGAACAAATCACCTGGGACAACGATTCGAGTGGTCAAAAACCTTCGGATGTGTGGTGACTGCCACTCTGCCACTAAGTTCATCTCACAGATTGTTGCACGAGAAATTATTGTGAGGGATGCCAATCGCTTCCATCACTTCAAGGATGGGCTGTGTTCTTGTAGGGACTATTGGTGATGCAAAATACACTTTCAGAGCAGAAAACTTATATTGGTCTTTTGGCAAGCCCTTCTATTGTTCAGTCATAAGAGATTCCGAGGGGTAATATTTAAGGTGGATTTCAAGAATCAGGCCACTTGAATTGACATGAGGAAACCACCAAACTGATTGAGCAACGCCAAACTAAATGCAGGATAGAAGGCAATCATCGGTGGTACAACTTTACATGAGACTAAGCAGTATCTTTTTGAGGAACGGGGGAGAGAATAAATGTGATGGAAAGGAAAGAATGGCTAAAGGGTTTGTAGTTTTACTAATGGAAATAGCAGGATAAGAGAGCTCTTCACATGGTCTAAATTAGGCCAAGTTAAATTACCATCATTCCCGAGGGGTGAAGCTCTAACTGTGAAAGGTTTAAATTAGGCCAAATTAAATTACCATCATTCCCGAGGGGTGAAGCTCTAACTGTGCAAGGTTTTTTAGAGAATGTTAGTAGAGACCAGAAGAAATGTTCTGTTGAAGAAAATAGTAGGAGGAACCTCAAACATTCTAAAATGGCAGATGTAGCTGACCATACTTGGGAATGGCTCCACTCTCAAATAGAGATTAAGCTTAGAAGCTTGGATCAAACATCTGGAAATGTGTTATGAGAGAGATATATTTTTGGAATCATGAAGAATGTCATTGTTTTGAGCTACTACTTGTCCTTGGATCAAGTCGATCAGGAAAACATTGGTGAATTCTTGATTTGTGATGATTTGTGGGCATTGGTAGATAAGAAGGATAGAGGAGAATCTGAGAACAGGAAGATCAGATATCATGGAAGGATACCTTGCATGGAGGTGGAGGTTAAATTTCCATTTAGGGCTTCAACCTAATGAATGCCAAACCCTATCTGCTTTATACCCCATAGGGATGTGGCTTGGAAGGTATGGAACCAAGCTAGATGCCATGATTTACATTGGAGTGAAGATGTATGATTTTGCAAGTATGTGATCTTTTCGTTTAAGTCCTCTTGTTATAATGATCTTTGGAAGTTACCTGAGTAGTTTAGTTTGGTAACTTAGAATGTTGAATGTTTGTTTGAGTTTCATTAATAAGCTCTTGATCTGTTTTGCTAGAAGGATTCACTATGCAACTAATCACGAGAACTTTTATTCAGAAACTTGTAGTTTTAAGAATCAAACCCAACCTAAGAAACAGATTCCAATACAAAATCAGAAAAGCGATTATCAAACCATTATACACACTTCCTTAATTGAACCCTCCTTTGAAATACATAGTGATCAATATCCAATGTGCCCGGGATGAGTGGTGTGGAAGACAATGCTAAACCCGAAAGAGTTCAAAGTTATAAATTAACTATGAATATGCTGAAACTATTTAGACTAAGTGATTACATACAGATTCATAGTGAAAACAAAGTTATAGCATAAAGTTCCATTTTTCAACAGATGGGCATAAATATATGAGAGTCATATTATTGCAAAATCTAGCTCCTTAGTGAAAAGCTTCACTAAACACTCTAGATTAAGAGCAACAATGGGATTAGTCACCACCTAAGTCACATGACACAAGGACATGGGACATGAAGGACACACAAATAAGAGTATTAGACACGAGACACAATGACCTCAAAAAACATCACCTGGGTCATGTTGTGTATATATATTAAAAAAATATTGAAATGTAGTGTCTGATCCATATTTTTTAGAAATTAGAACATTTACAGATATGAATCGTGATGATAGCTATTTAGTAATTTACTAATTTAGTATTTACAATTTTAGAACTAGTTAGTTTAACAATTTACTACATCAATGATGTTCATAGTTGAATGTTCATTGTTCATGTTATTAACAATTGTTCAAGCACATAGGAAACTAGAAATTTAGAAATATCATGATTGATAAAATAAAACTAGAAATTTAAAAGCAGAACTTAAATATTAAAACCATAAAGTTACAGATTTTTCATTGAGTCATCAAAATCAAAATGTATTACATAGATACCGAGGGAATGCCACTAGAAAATACAAAATAGAATAGATACAAAATAGGTAGGAATATCATAGCTTGTCAGTGGCACTGGTCATGGCTCACTTGTCACGACTTTATCAATAGTCTAGGTCCTCCTCCATGTCATAATCATCATCACTACCACTGCCATTTGACTTTACTCCATCCTTCTCCTCTATGCCCAATCCAAGATCTCCTGTTGCATTTTTTGGTGTAGAGGATGACCCCTCAAGAGATTAATCATCAAAAGTGACTAGCTTTAACACTGGGTCATTAAGATCCATGTTGGCTAACACCTCACAAACAAACACGAAATTGACAAAAAAAAATGAAAAAAGATCAAGACATGACACTTTTTACTTTGGAATTTGAGTGGGACACATGTCCTAAAATCAAGACATGTTAGGGCATGTGTCCGACACGGCCAAACATGTTTCCTGATTTTAGGACATGTTGAAAAACATGTTAGACACATTTTATGGGTCGTGTCGTGTTCGACACGTGAAATACATGACACAAGACCCCTAAGGACGTGTCCTATGACGTAGGTCACCACTCTCATCTCAACCACTGTTCCCCTTCTATTTTGTAGTCAAATACTATTCCCACAAGGAAGGTGTTGTAGTTGCTGCAACACCCTCCAAAATTTTGGCTTTCACTCAATTTTAGAGCCTACCTTGGTCTTGTACATTGTTGTCGCAAACATTAGAGCTTATTTCATGAGCTTTCTTGTAGTGTTTTGTTCCCTTTTGCATGTTGGGTTAACTGTTGTCTTTCGGCATGTTTGGTTGTCGTGCAATATTTACAAGATTATTTTGATGGTTACAATGGTCTACCTTTGTGTATATGAGTTGCTCTAATCATGTAAACATCTGTCGCACTCATGTACAAAGTCTTGAGCACTGTTGCACAATTGTCGTCACGGTTGTCTCAAAGTCTATCTTAAGTGTCGCACTTGTTGTACCTTGTCGTAAAGCTGTCACACGAAGGGAGATGCTTTGTTCATATGTTCGGATGATCTATGTGATAGTGTCGTCAAAGTATTTTAAGTGTGTGATCACAGTCAAGGCTCATCACAACTCATCACCCATCTCACCGATCTCACACTTAGCCATTTTCGGAAAAAATTCCCGATCGAGCAACTTAGCTTCACCGAGCCCCTTCTAAATTGCGCATTGCACAGTCTTAGCCCTCTAAGTTGCGATTTTGCTGTTTGGAACTGCGCAATGTGCAGTTTCTGTCTCCTAGCACTGCTGCACTGTGTAGTTCCCGTGCCCAAGCCCCGACCTTGACCTCCAGAATTGCATAGTTATGTCCTCTAGCTTGAATTAAACTGCACACTTCGCATCCTCAAGCTCATCCCCCGAGTCCTTGAACTATGCAGCTGCGAAGTAGCCCAACTTCCCTTGACTCCCAGAACAAAGCAATTGTCTCTCCTAGTGTCCATTCCCTCAGTTTGTCCCAACTGACTCTGGAAACTGCGCAATCTTGTCCTTCAAGCTTCCCTTAGCTGTGCACTGCGTAGTCTCAGAGCTTAAGCTTTTCTCCTAGCTACTGGAACTACTCACTGCGTAGTTATTGAGTCCCTCTTCCCAGCCTGTCACTTGTTTCAGGTTCAATTGGTGGATCAGAATGCATCATCTCAGGCTAGGAGGTTTTCAGATTGATGTCGTCTTGTCATGAGTGAATTGTAGGAACATGTACCCTATCATGTCATGGCAAGATGATGGAGAAGAAGGAGGGGAGCATGCTTAAAGCCTCTCTTGTAGCTGAACTTACAAGTTGATCGATTAAGAGAAAGCGAAGGGACACTAGTTTGCGACCACTATCCAAGACTGGAGGTCATTGAAGATTCCGCACCACCAAGCCACGCGAAGATGAAGAGAAAACACCTTCAAGAATACATCCAACACTTAGCAGCAATAGTGACTTGCATTGCCACATCATCAAGCAGTCCTTGTCAACAGTGTCATGTCATGTCATGTCATGAGTGGTCATATGCCACATCACTATTGTGGATCATGTATATTGTATTCAAAGTGTGTTGTAAAGTGGAAGTCCAAAGGACACACATGGAATATAAAGAGTCTTGTAAGTTGAAAAGTCATAGGAAGTCAAACAGTGATGAGGGTAGTCAAAGAGTCACCATTGTTTATGTATACTCCCTCATTGTATGAGCAAAGGACTTTTCACTTTGGCTCCTCCAGTAAGGCATTAGAGAGATAAGCTAGTTCTTTGAGGAGTAAGGAATGGCTCCAATGTTCCACTACTGGAGCTAGTGATGTACATTGTAAACATGTGTCTTGGGACTTTTACTTAATAACATAAGCCTTCAAGGCCAACACATTCTTCATGCATGGATTATTAATGTTTGTAAGACTATTCTGCGGATGTTTGTATTTCATGTTTTCTTTCACATGTGATAAGATAGTTGAACTATTTCGGTTATTTAGTACTTATCTTATAGAAAATGTGTTGTTATGGTTGTTATTGTTGTCCCATCCTTGTGGACTATTCTGTAGGATATTAGACAAATATTTCTTCATTTGTTGGTTGTAACGATCGTCACATATTTTGTGGACTATTCCGTTGGATGTCAAACAGATCCTTTTGGTTCATGTGTGTCTCTTCTTGGGTGGCACTACTACCTTTCACTTAGAGGCTCACTTTTCTCCCCTCTCCTCAATAGAAGAACCTTGACACGTTTACAACTGAACACTCACCAGGCACACCCTCTTGCTTTTCGAAGACACTATTGCATCCCTCTCTCGTGCTGACAGTTAGAGCCAAGGGGTATCTTTAATATATATTGCAACCGGGCCAATATTCCGGATGGGGCTCCTACAACAAAAGGTGTGAGGTCTAATTGGGACTTCACATTGGGTATACCCTTTGGTTGACGAATTTCTAGTCCGTCAACAATAGTGCTGGAAGGAGGGCTAGATGACACGCTGAGCCCGTTCAGTCTAGTTTGAATAGCTTATCTAAAATGGCTCATACTCAAATCTTACTCCCAGGGTGTTTCTCTAATTTTTCTCTATATCAATTTTCGATCCCTGATGAGCGTCTTTATCACTTGTCCCAGTTAAAGTTTGATGGTGAGGATGGAACATCCATAACCGAGCACATTTTTTTATTTTTATTTTTATTTTTGTGAATCTTATGAAATTAATGATGAATAGTTTTCTTGTGTGCTTTTCTTCATCACCCTTGAAGGTCATGTTAATTGATGGTGCCATACCTTGCGACTTGCTTCCATCAATTCCCTTCGTCACTTAAGGAGCTTCATCAAGCCTTTGATAGGTATAATTACTGAGATGTTTGTAAAAGAATCAATCTCTTAAGAATGAAGCCCAATGAGTTAGTTGAGGATTTTGTTGATCGATTCCTTCACATTTGTTGTGAAATTCTTGGAAATGACATGAATTAGGACTTCTTGAAGCAAGAGTTTGAGCGTTTGGTTTTGATCTCTTTACACGGTGAACCTGAACCCCCTGATTTTCCTACTCCCCCAACTCTAGTGAATCATGAGACACACCTAATTTCAGAAGGAACCTACTACCCCTTTTGTTCCTTGTCGTCCTTCTTTTCTAGTCCCGATGCAAGTGTTTCCTTGTGGAAGTTGTAAAGTTGGGAAATATGCAAACCAAATTCCTAATCCATCTTCTCATTCTTTTTATGCTTTTCATGATTCAAATTCAAAGAAGGAAATTCCTAGATGACTCATGAATCCTATGGCGAAGACTAACTCCTCCATTCCGCAAGATGTTGTCACTGTTCAGAGTTCTAGTCTTGAATCTGATCTGGATTTTTGTTATCCTCTATCATCTACATGCCATGACTCTTTGTACCATGACCCATTCGATCAATATGCTCCACTAGCTAATGTTTCATACTCTTGATTTTCACGTTGCTGGTCCAAATTGCGATCAGGGACAAGGTAGTCACATTATGCTGGTAGAGGAGTAGGAAGGTGGAGATGCTTTCCTCTCTTTTTCAAAATCCTCTATGTCAAAATAATGTGCTTCCATTCTTGGATGATTCTCATCTCGGTAGAAAATCGAATGTAATCAATTCTTTCAACCAATCCGTAGCCTTGGGAAATAATCATTCCAATGGTGATGACTTTATTGATGCATGCAATCACGAATGTCCAGGTGTATCATCTGATCTTTTGGTTTCTCATGAAGATTTTACGTTAAATCTAGAATCTGATTCGGTCAAAGAATATGTGTTTATCGAAACTTCCTCTTCATCTCACTATCCCTTGTGCTCTACAGTCTGCAATGCATCTACTTGCGACAAAGATACTCCATGTTCTTCAAGTCCGTCATCCAATGAGTTAACCTCGCAATTGGCACAAGTTGGTGAGATTATCTATGATGCAAATGAAAACAATCAATTCTTTGAGTACCCTTCCCAACCCTCATCATCTCTTCTCTTACATGAAGACAACTCTTCAAATCAACTTGCTAATGAAATTTCCCTGATTTATCCATCTTTAGGTTCGTGATCAAAAGAATCTTCCGACTTGAGTAATCTGGTTGTTGAAGTTGGAAAATCTGGTTAAATTAGTGACAAAGATGGCTACCATCCGGTGAGCAGTGGTCTTATTGAAACCAATGGTATCATCTATCCTCACACCATGCACGATTTGGTTCAGTCTTCAAAATGTGATTTTATGATCCTTGAAAGTTTCGGGACCTACAAAGGAGTCGAGGCATTTCAACTTTCGTTGATGGTTATGTCAGGGTCTTGCAACTTTGGTAAGCCTCCCGAACTAAGTTAGATATGGTTTCTCCCGCACAATCCTTCTCTTTGCACGGTTTCACTTGATGAAAATTTCATTTTGAAAAATGTTTAGTATTGTGGATGTGATCTTTCAAATTTTCAAGATTTTACTTCTGATCGGATTCAGGTTTTTTTTTTTCAGTTCATTCATCTTCATGCAAATCTCTCACATTAAACTCGGGTTTGGAATGTGTGCCTCTCATAGAGTCATGGAAATGCGAAGTTGATAATTTCAAATACTATCTTTAGCGGAAGGAATCATCCCTATTAGATTCATCTCTTAATAGTCAACTCCCGATTTTTCTCGTGAATGTTATATTGCAATTTTTCCTTGTCATCACACCTAAAGTCCTCTTGAGTAATAATGAATGCATGGGCTATCGTATGAATCAAGTTCTTCTTCGTTCACCATGTCCTGACTGGTCTCATGTATTTGTTGCGTTGACATCCCTTTAAAATTCTTTTCACGATTATGATGCTTTTACAATGTCACCAATTACAAGAAAATGGTTTTTACATTTGGCTTGTAAGGAGTTTGGTTCGATTGTTCAGAGCATTCACAAAATTGTTCAAATTGATTTATCTTCATTTATTACAAATTGGGAACCTGATGCTTTAATCAACTTAACTGATCATTATTCTGTTTTTAATGATTGTCATGTTGATTTTTGGTAGCATTGGATGTGCTCTAAGTCTCAAATTTTGTAGGGAGGCTTAGATACATGTATTATCCAATACCCATAAATCATTTTGGGAAATTCCACCTGTTATAGACATATTTGGGCATTGCAACCCCAATCTTATATGTCCATAAACCAAGGGCTTCTAAGCCCTTAAAAATGTTGTTTCATACCCTAAAGGAACAAGGTCAGCTAATTGCATCATCTCCCAGAAGTTCTCCATGAAAAACTGCTCAAAACTGGTCAAAACTGAACCATCTCACTTGTTCCATGGTCAAGGTGTGATGCATCCCACCTAATGCACACAGGGGATGCGATGCATACTGAAAAACCCTTCTATGGGGTGCGATGGGTGAGAGTAGACAAATGGCAGAGACAGTTTGCAAGGTGGATGATCATGGAATCTTCCAGAAACTTCTCCTGTGACACTTGCCTCTCTGA
>APFE030078817.1:42391-72539 GCA_000404065.3 Pinus taeda | reverse complement strand
TATATATCTCTTCCTCCAAATCCCCATGGAGAGAGGTTGTCTTTACATCTAACTGCTCAAGATGCAAATCTTCAGCTGCTACAAGACTGAAAATAGTTCTGATTGAAGTCATTTTAACAACAAGAGAAAATATTCATCAAAATCAATACCTTTCTTCTGTGCAAACCCCTTCACCACAAGTCTAGCTTTGTACCTCTGTTTTCCTCCATCTTCTTCCTTCAACCTGTAAACCCATTTATTCTTCAATGTAGTTTTTCCTGCAGGCAACCTGACTAAATCCAAAGTCTGGTTATGCATTAAGGAGTCCATCTCTTCTTCCATGGCTACCTCCCACTTCTTCCTGCTTTCAACCTGCATTGCTTCTTCATAACATTCGGGTTCACCAGAATCAGTCAACAACAAATAATATAATGAAGGAGAGTATCGTTCAGGGGGTCTACTTATCCTAGTAGATCTTCTAACACCACTTTCAGGTGTTTGGGTGCCTGTTGTAGTTGTGATGGTTGCTGTTGTTGTGGTTGTTGATTATTATTATTTTCAGGCACCTTTACATTTTCAATGATTTCATCAAGAACTGCATATTCCTTGTTTTCCTTTTCTAGTTCCTTTTCCTGCAACTGATTCTTATACAAGACCTTTTCATTGAATATTACATCTCTTCTCCTAATGATTTTGTGATTAATCATATAGGCGATAACCAAAATCATTAACACCATATCCAATAAAGGTACATTTCTTTGACTTTGCTTCAAGCTTTGTTCTATTTTCTTTATCAATATGTACAAAGGCTTCACAACCAAAAGGCTTTAAAATATAGTAATTTACCTTTTTACCTGTCCATGCTTCCTCTGGAACACCACCATCCAAGGAACTTGAAGACCCTCTGTTTATTAGATAAACAACAGTATCTATAGCATCTGCCCAAAATTGTAAAGGCAATCCTGCATGCAATCTCATGCACCTTGCACGCTCCATGATTGTCGTGTTCATCCTTTCTGACACACCATTTTCTTGTGGTGTTCCTGGAACTATATTCTCTCTACGAATTCCATTATCTGAATAGTACCTATCAAACTCTTTGCTGCAATATTCACCTCCATTATCTGATCTGAGACACTTCAACCTTTTCCCTGTCTCATTTTCAACCAAAGCTTTCCATTTATTGAAAGTATCAAATACATCAGAGTTATTTCAAATATAATAAATCCAGGTTTTTCTAGTTGCATCATCAATAAATGTAACATAATAATGAGAACCATCAAGAGATGATACCTGAGCAGGTCCCCATACATCTATATGCACAAGCTCTAATTTTTTGCTCTTCTTTTCTTTCCCAACTCTAAGGAATCTGGCTCTCTTCTGTTTTCCATCAACACAATTCTCACATAATTTTAAATCAACATGCTTCAAACTTGGCAACAAATTTCTTGAGTGAAGAATCTGCATCCCCTTCTCACTCATGTGCTCGAGCCTATGATGCCACAATGTCATATCTTCTCCTATAGAGGTTAAAGCATTAACAGAATTAGAAATACCATTGCATAAATACAATGTACCAATCTTTTCTCCTTTCACTATTACCAGGGATCCTTTAGTGACCTTCTAGGTTTTATCTATGAAAGTACTTACGCAACCTTCACCTCCCAACTGCCCTGTTGAAATCAAATTTTTCTTTAGATCTGGAACATGCCTTACCTTCTTCAATAGCCACAGATTTCCATTTTGTTGTTTTACGAAAATTGTATCCATTCCAACGATTTTATAGGGTTTATCATCACCGAATCAAACTTGTCCAAAATCTCCTTGAACATAATCATGAAAATGTTTCTTATTAGGTGTGGCATGGAGTGAAGCCCCTGAATCTACCACCTAGGCATCAATAATATTTTCTAATGAAAGAATCAAAACATCTTGCAATACATCACCTGTTACATTCATTTCATGATTAGCTTCTTGCTATGCATCTCCTTTTTTTCCCTTTTGAGACTTGCAATCTTTCTTCAGGTGTCCTTTCTTCCTACATTTCCAGCACACTATCCCTGATCTGGACTTGGATCTGTCTTTTCTTGACTTACTGCGATATCCTGGGCTCTTTCCTCTTTCCATTTTTCTTCCCCTAGTCTTTGCAGTCAAAGCATTACCTGATGTCTCACCGGAGCTTTTACGTCACATTTCCTCGCTAAGGATTGCACCGACAACATCATCAAAATTTAAAGTACTAGATCCAAAGACAGAGTTACTAATGGCCATAACTAAGCCATTCCAACTTTCTGACAATGTGCACAGAAATAATAGAGCCCTAACTTCATCATCAAAATTTACCCCTACAGAACTTAACTGACTTGTAACTGTATTAAAATCATTTAAATGATCAACGACAGATGCACCTTTTGACATCTTCATATTAAATAAATGTTTCATAAGAAATACCTTATTTGAGGCCGAGGGTTTTTCATATAGTTTGGCTAATGCCGACATTAAACCCTGTGTTGTCGTTTCCTTTGAAATATTAAACGCTACCGACACCGCTAGGCACAGCTGTATTGTTCCAAGTGCCTTTCTATCGAGAATATCCCATTCTGTGTCTATCATACTCGTCGGCTTCTTTGCCTTTCCGCTCACTGGTAGGTACAGATTTCTCTGATACAGATAATCTTCCATCTGCATCTTCCACAACTAGTAGTTTTGGCCGTTGAATTTTTCGACCCTAAACCTACCATCTTCCGCCATTTCTCCCACTCGAACTAGGAACCCTTCTCTCCTGCGAGTTTATCAGCCAAATAGACCTTCGGCTCTAATACCAGTTGTTAGAAAATTATATATTACGGAGCAATGGAACACATAAAATATTGCAGAAATATACACACAGAAAATGCATAAAACAAGAGAGACACAGATATATGTGGTTCACCCAGTTTGGGCTACATTCACGGAGAAACAACCAGTCCTTCTTTTATTATGTTATCTAGCAAACTGAAGAGATGCAACCTACAGCAGATCCGCTGTAACACCCTCTTCGTTCTCAATCTCCTCTCTCTTCCTCACCCAGAATACAGATATACATAGACGCAATACAATTCCCTCATATAGTGAGGGGTTGCCTTCTAGGGAAAAAAACCCTAAATTAAACATAATTTCTACCGTCAGATCATCCACCTAATGAACGGCCCAAATTGACTAGAAATTACTAGACTTTTTAAAAGGCAATTTTACATCTATTTTTAGCTTCAGGGGCACTGCCCACGAACCCCCGCCGGGGGACCGCTGGCCCCTGGACCCCCCAGCCGAGGGGGATTAGCCCCGCCGAACCCCCGCGGGGGGGGGGACAAGTCCCTCCTGCAACCCCCCTGCATGGAGGGGTGTACAGTTTTCCTGGGGTATACATCCGACTGAAACCTTTGAATACAGAAGATAATCAGGCTTCACACCCAACAAGAGGAAGAGGGAGGGAGAGATCGATGAACATGGAGAAAGAGTGTGTATGTTTTGGGGGTGATATAAAGATACAAAAGGGAGATAGATATATAGATGGAAGGTGAAGAGAGGGAAGAAGAGAGAGAGAGAGGGGCAGAGATAGATAGACATGGAGGGAGAAAGCACGTGTGTTTGGGGGGGAGATAGAGAGACAAAGAAGGGGAGATGGAGGGAGATATAGATATAGATGGAGAGGGGAGAGAGGGAAGAAGCATTCTTGCACTAGATGCATTGATTTCAATGTAGATGGTGATTTCTAATCCTATTTGATTACTTGCATTGAATGAGACAAATTGAAGGACATGGAAGAGGAGGAATGAAGAGAGAGAGAGAGAAGGAGAGGAGTGAGAGAGGGAGAGAAGGGTAAGAGAGAGAGGGAGACACAAATATGGAGGGGGGCGAGAGAGATAAGGAGATAGTGACAGGGTTGGAGGGAAAAGAGAGAGAGAGAGAGAGAGAGATGGGAGAGAAAGGGAGAGAGACGACTTGACAGAGAGGAGGGGAGAGAGGAGGAGAGAGGGAGGAGAAAGAGATGGATTTGGAAGGGGAGAGAGGTAGGGAAGAAAAAAGACATACAAAGAGAAAAGTGGAGCAAGAGAGAGAGAGAGGGAGTGAAAAGGAAGAAATGAAGAGAGAGTGTGTATGTTTGGGGGTGAGATAGAGAGACAAAGAAGGAGAGATGGAGGGAGATATAGATATAGATGGAGGAGGGAGTGAGGGAAGAAAATTTCTTACACTAAATTCATTCAATTCATGGTAGATGATGTTTTATAATCCTATTTGATTGCTTGCACTAGATGCATTAATTTTAGTGTAGATGTTGATTTCTAACGATATTTGATTACTTGCACTGGATGCATTGATTTCAGTGTAGATGTTGATTTCTAATCCTATTTGATTGCTTGCACTAGATGCATTGATTTTAGTGTAGATGTTTTCTAATTCTATTTGATTGCTTGCACTAAATACATTGATTTCAATGTAGATGATGATTTCTAATTCTATTTGATTTCTTGCACTAGATGCATTAATTTCAGTGGAGATTTTGCTTTCTAATGATATTTTGATTGCTTGCACTAAATGCATTGAATTCATGGTAAATGATGATTTCTAATCCTACTTGATTGCTTGCACTAGATGCATTAATTTCAATGTAGATGTTGATTTCTAATGATATTTGATTGCTTGCACTAGATGCATTAATTTCAACGTAGATGTTGATTTCTAATCCTATTTCATTGCTTGGACTAGATGCATTGATTTTAGTGTAGATGTTTTCTAATTCTATTTGATTGCTTGCACTAAATACATTGATTTCAATGTAGATGATGATTTCTAATTCTATTTGATTGCTTGCACTATATGCATTGATTTCAGTGTAGATAGTGATTTCTAATTCTATTTTATTTCTTGTACTAGATGCATTGATTTCGGTGTAGATTGTGATTTCTAATCCTATTTAATTGCTTGCACTAGATGCATTGATTTCAGTGTAGATGGTGATTTCTAATCCTTTTTTATTTCTTGCACTAGGTGCATTGATTTCAGTGTAGATGTTAATTTCTAATCTTATTTGATTTCTTGCAAAAGAGGCATTGATTTTAATGTAGATGTTGATTTCTAATCTTAGATGATTTCTTGGATTGGATTCATTGATTTCAGTGTAGATGTTTTCTAATCTTATATCATTGTGTGCATTAAATGCATTGATTTCAGTGTAGATGATGATTTTTGATTTGATGTAATTCAATGTATGATGATACATTAACTTAAATTGATTGGAATAACAATGTGCATTGATTCAGTGTAAGCACAAAAAAATGAATTTGCATTGATTCTTGTGTTATAGTAATTCAACCTATTAATATTGGAGAGTAAGAGAGACAAGGTATGATGTTTACTACAATAGTTTGAGTTAAAGAATTGAATGGTTTACAATATCAACTATCATTTTCATATAATCGTATGAAAAGATGGAAAAACTAACAATTAATGTAAAGATTTTGTAAATCTGACCACTCATTAAAAAAAAATCAAAATTACATTATTTCTTGACTTTTGTAAAAAAAAAACTATAGATAAAAAAACAAATCATCAAAATATTTTGAAGGAAATAAATTCTTTAAAACATTATCAATGGAACAAATGATTTCAGGAGCCATCTTGATGCACTAAATTATTAAAACTACTCTTCAAAATATATTTAGTAATACCTGGAGGGACACTATTAAGAATTATTAATTTTTAAAAGTTGTGATACCTAAAATGAAATGAAATATATGTGCAATATCAATCCTCTTGCAAACTATTGACAAGATTGTCTCCCTTCTTCATCACCAACTAATTACTAACATACAATTAAATACACATATAGAAATATAATACAACAATTGTAACATTCACAAACATTACCATCCAAATCCAAACGCATAAACACACAAACCACTCAAAGGATCCAAGTGCAGACCTACAAACCGTTCAAGGCAAGCAACAAAAACAAAATTAAAGAAGAGAATGATATTGTCATGTCAAACAAAGAAAACATAATGTAAATTTCAAAGTATGAAGCTTATCACAAACATATACATAATAATAATAATCTAAAAAAGTGTCATTGTTGCCCTCAAATGGAACTATCCTAGATTCATCTAAATCTGGATCTATCATGTGAGAGGGATCAAATCCCTCGAGGTGCAATCTGGATCTATCATGTGAGAGGGATCAAATCCCTTGAGGTGCAAATTTTTCTTCAAATTCCACACTCCAAAAAAAAGTTTGCATCCTCTCAATGCATGATACATCCAGAGTTAAATGAATCTAAACTGAATTATAAAAAAAACTTTCTCCAAAATGGTTTAGCATAGTCCACATTCCTCATAATGTAACATTATGTTGAGAAGCCAAATTCTGTGTATTCGATTTGCAATTATACCTATTCACAATCCACGTGGTAAAAGTTAGAGAAGCATTAAGAAATGGAAGAGTGAATGGTAAAAGGAGTTGTGAAGTAGGAGAAATTTTTAGAGATTATAAAATTTGGAAGATTTTATAATGTAGTTAGAAAATCATTTAATATTACAAGATAAGGTAATTAAAAAATATTGGTTAAATCTAACTTAGTTACTCATTAGTGAGGTAATTCGTCATTTCATAGAAGACTTCATACAATATACAAATTTTATAATTTGTATTACGAAATTTGGGTTTAACTGTTGGATACGTTTTCGAAAAAAAAATCATTTCTATGCCGATGTAAAATCATGCCGATGAGTACAAGGCAATATAAAAGGAATTTTCGTCAAAATAATTTGAGAAGAAACATATGTGATGCCGTAATTTAAGGGTGGGATCGTACTATGCTGTCCGCCAATAGACGGAGTACGATGCACCGCCCATGTGACAGCGATCATTGCTTCCTTTAAAATATAATTTAACCACAATGGTGGCACGCAAGACGATGTAATCTTAGTCATAAGTGATACCATTGAAGACTATTAATGGACTTTTTCCTAAAAGCAAATTTAAGAAATTGTATAATGTTTAATCAGGATTTAGGATTTAGTGATGCCCATGAGGGCAATGGGATTGAAAAGTCGTGAAAATAGGTGTGGAGTGCTCAAATATTTCCATGCCGCACCATGAAATTGAAAGGATTAATTAATGGGCCAAGCGTGTATTGTAAATCTTCCGGACATTATTCCGAATTGTTTGTGAGTTGTGTGGTAAGGGAGTATGATGCACCGCCCCATGACACATGTGACCGCTGCCCAGAAAATGTAATTCCATGATCTGCAAGACAATGTCGACATGGCATCTAATCCGTGGATGTCGCTTAGTTGGATAAACACCATGTATTGTAAAGCTTTTTGCAGATGGAATCCAGTGACATTCCATTTTCAGAAGAACCGGAGCAATAGTGACAGTATTCTTTTAATCTTCATCACCAACCAAAATGTTTTCTGATTCATTTTCAATATTTCTTTTGCGCTGCTATTGCAATGTTTATGTAGCTAAATATATTTTATCGCAAAGAGTTTTCTGGTCCAGAGATGTTATAATATCATATTTTGTCTTTTTAATTTTTTAACTAAATTAAATTACATAAAAAAAACATTATTAATTAAAATAAAATAGTTTATTAGTATTGGTAATTTTTGATTCTAAATTCAATATAATATTTTATTTTTTTAATTTTTTTAATAAATAATTTATTAAATTGGAAAATTGTTCTCTATCATTATATTTAAAAATATATAATATAATATAAACATTTTTTTGCTTCATTACAATAAAATTAAAACTAAAATATCATAAAATGTGTAATTTTCAATATCTATATCATTGTATAGTATTTAGTGTTATAAGAAATTTTAATTAATTTTAAATTAAACATGCTGATTACAATAAATTTAATTAATTTTAATGAGTGGAGGAGCAGGAGCCGGGAAGCCCGTTTCAGGGGATTGTTTGTAGGGGCCTTCTGAGGTGTGCAGCGGAGGAGTAGGAGCGGACCGGAGGTGTGAGCTGGAGCGGAAGAGTAGGAGCATAATCGCCGAGCCGTTTGCAGGGGGTTTTTAGGGGATCGATTGCAGGGGTCTTCTCAGGTGTACAGCGGAGGAGCAGGAGCGGACCAGAGGTGCGAGCTGGAGCGGAAGAGTAGGAGCCGAATCGCCGAGCCGTTTGCAGAGGGTTTCAGGGGATCGATTGCAGGGGTCTTCTCAGGTGTGCAGCGGAGGAGCAGGAGCCGGGAAGCCCGTTTCAGGGGATTGTTTGCAGGGGTCTTCTCAGGTGTTCAGCAAAGGAGCAGGAGCGGAAGAGCGGAGGAGCAACGGGCTTCTGAGGAGCAGAGGTGGGAAACAGCAACGGGCTTCTGAGGAGCGGACCAGAGGTGCGAGCTGGAGCGGAAGAGTAGGAGTCGAATCGCCGAGTCACGTTGCAGGGGGTTTCAGGGGATCGATTGCAGGGGTCTTCTCAGGTGTGCAGCGGAGGAGCAAGAGCGAAAGAGCAGGAGCCGAGTTGTCGAATCGCGTTACATGGGGTTTCAGGGGATCTTTTGCAGGGGTCTTCTGAGGTGTGCAGCGGAGGAGCGGGGGTCAGGTCCACACACAAGAGCGTGAGCAGAAGGGTGCCTTGGAGCGGCGAGGAGGGGAGGCGCAACAGAAGCCTGGAAGCGGCGGGGAGGGGAGGTGCGATCAGAAGCGCAGGAGTGGCGTGCAGCGGGGAAGCAGGGGTTTGAACGCAGGAGGGCGTTCAGGAGCGGCGTAGGGGCGCAGTAGCAGGGCCTCACCGGCGTCTCCGCGGTTCAGCTTCTGGTCTTTAGTTTCTCTAAGCGGGGGCAAGGTGGCTTCCCCTGCCGCCTCTGCCCCCGGTGATCGCCTATGCTCCGGTGGGACTTCTCCTTCTCGGATGCAATCTGGTTTGTTTTCTCACCAAGGCATATCCTTTGGAGCGTTGAGGGAATAGCTATGCTTCTGCCATGTTTCGTGCCGCTTCTATGGATGTCTCTGTTGGTCTTTTCTGCTGGCAGTTGCGGATGTTTGTGGCAGCATTTCCTTTCTCTGTTTCTCGTCTTTTTCAGGTGGAGAGTTTGAGGGGGCGGGGATGGAGTGGCTTCTGTTGCTACTCCCTCTCCTCGTTTCGTGCCTCGTTTCTTCTTTGGGCGGACAGATCATGTTGCTCTTTCTTCTGCTGCATGTATGCTTGGTTTCTTGGTGCCTCTTCTGCACCATTTAGATGGTTTGCCTTGTCTGGGGGCAATATCTGGCCTTTCGGGGCCTTATTTGAGATCTGTGTTTGCATATTTGCATGTGGCTTGGTCCACGTTTCTGCATATGCTTCTTGCATTTGCTCTATGTTATCCTCTTATATGAATGATTCGGCATATGCTTCGTGCATTTTGCACTATGTAAGACCTTCTTATATAAAAAAAAAAAAAAAAAAAAAAAAAATAAAAAAATAAAAAAATGTAAAAAAAATAATAAATAAAGTAATAAATAAATAAATAATTTAAAAAAATAAATAAATAAATTTAAAATTAAAACTTAAAATTAAAAAAAAAAATAATTAATTTAATAATTTTAAATTAAACATACTATATATCACCAATTACTACCTAACAGGCTGGATGACCCATGAGGCTCGCCTTTTAAATGACACGATTGATTGTTGTTTCCCCTTGATTTCACGTGGGTAGTAAGATCGAGTGAGATCCAGTTTCCTGTGCAAGAAAAACAACATGACCCCGCGTGGACTTAATTGCAACGAGGTGAACGTAAACCATACTCTGGAAGTTACCTTCTTTTCCTCCCACTTTATCACTTGCAATTGTCGACATTCAAGCATACCCCAAGGTCTATTACATGCATGCTTGGGGACAACGAATTCATGAGAGAATTGAGGATAGCTTCTTAGTCAACTCTATTATTGGCTCCAACTCTATTTTTGACTAGTTAACTCTATCTTTGGGCCATTTAATAGAAACTAAGGGGGAGTTGTTTTTCTCATTTTGTGCATGCACTAAAGAACCCCAATCTTAATGCACATTGATTCTTTCCATGTGCTCATGCAATTAGATGTAATACCATGAACTCAAGTTGACCTCTTTGCTCTCTCAATCTATTTTCTCTCTCCCACTTCTCTCTTGTTTTAATACCATAAAAGAATTCTTCACCAAGTTCAAGGCTTTGCTTATTGGAGTCCAAGCATGTGGGATTGATAGGAAATAGGAACAACTAATCCTCTCCATACTCTCAAAACTTGGTCTTGAGTGTTCTATTTTTGTGTCTCTTTCCATACTACTAAACTATCAATGGGAAAAACTTAGAAGATGCCCTCATAAAATCTCTTACTTAAGAGAAAGACAAACTCATCAAGATGGAGGTTCTCAAACATTCCAAAGCCCATGCACTTTAATACAAGGAAGCCAGAAATGCTCTTCCTGTTAGAGATAATGGAGAATATCTTAGAATAGTGAGTTGGTTCACAAGACCTCGAGATAGGAGTTAGTTTCTATTTTTTAGGTTATGGTTCTAACTTTCCTAAATCTGTGATTACTATATAATGTGTGATGTACATGAACAATGTAGAGCGTTTTGTAGAGCCAGACTCTCCTGGTTCAGACTCTCTTTCGTAGAGCTGACCAGTGGGCTTCATTCTATTTAATACAGATCATTGCATTTTTATCATGGTATTAGAGCGTTAAGGCTGAGGAACCTGTATGCTGATTGGAGGGCGCAACTGAACCGAAATTGTCACAGGTTTTAAGTGCACAAACGTGACAATCCCACTGTGAACCTTCTGTACGTTTTCATTTTGTCGATCGTCGCACATATCAAGTGTACATGCGCGAAGACCTTCGGGAGTCCGTGCTGCTAACTCACGCCCACTGAGCAAACAAGTGAGGGGTTGCGTGGAGGTCGAGAGAAGGTTGTGTCCTGGCAGAGGCTGACAACAAAACGTTGTCTGGAGGTTGTGAAGGAAGCCACGGTGATCTGCGAGTGTGCTGTGAGATCAAACAACATTGGAGATCAGCGATCTCTGTCTTTGACACAGATGTGGGGTAAATCTAACATTTTCTTTTACATGTCAAACTTTTTTAAATCGCCAAGATGAATAATCAAATGTTTGAAGCATGCTTGAATGAGCATAACAAGCTCAATGGCTCCAATTATGCGAATTGGAAATTCAAGATGCAGACTCTGCTAGAAGTGCAGAGTGCTTGGATGATTTCAAATGGGGATGAGCAGAAGCCAGCAGCTGGATCAGCATCAGTCCCAGATTGGGAGAAGCGTGAGGGTAAAGTAAAGACGTTGCTGAAGATGTCAGTGAAAGACTGCATCATACCACATATCAGAGAATGTAAATCAGCAAACGAAATTTTCAGAATTTTGAAGGATCTGTATGAGATCAGGAATACAGATCGTCTTCTATTTCTGAAGAGCAAGATCTTATCCCTGAAGATGGAGGAGAATGAAACAGTTGTTGCCTTCATAGCAAGGATCAAAGATCTGAAGAACAAATTGGGAGACATTGGTCATACAGTTGAAGATACAGATCTTGTAACAATTACCATGAATGGTGTGACCGATGACTACCAAATGCTCATCACTGGGATAAATGTGAGAGAGAAAATCCCGAAGTTTGAAGAACTGACAGGAATACTGATGCAAGAAGAAGAAATAAGATCGACTCTGAAGCCCCAAAGTGCCAATCTTGCATTGACGACAAAAAAGAACTTCTACAAAGGAAAAAGAAATCCGCAACAGCAAAACAGAGGAAGCTCACAGAAAAGACCAAATCCGACCCAAGGTATGAATCTGAATAGAAACAACTCTGTCATTAAATGTTTTTATTGCGGAAAACTTGGTCATATAGCTAGGGAGTGTAGGAAGAAGAAATATCATTAAGAATAGCATAGGCAGAAATGACATGCAGGTCATCTCGCGAATGATAATCATGAGCGAAATTTCAGATTGCAGGTCATCTCGCGAATGATAATCATGAGCGAAATTTCAGATTGTTCATGGCATATTGTGATGAGAATGTTGACGCAGACATTTGGTGTGTTGATTCGGGAGCATCAACACAAATGACAAGGAACAAGCAATGGCTTGAAGATTTTAAATAAATCAATGACAAAGCACAAATCTACCTAGGTGATGATATAAGTCATCAAATCAAAGGATGTGGGAAAATTTCTGTCATTTTACCTAATGGTAATGTAAGACAAATCTATAATGTTCTGTATGTGCCCGGTATAACAAAGAACTTGATTTTTATATCCATGATTACAGATCAAGATCTTAAAGTTGAATTTTTTAAATCTAACTGCTATATTAAAGATCCGCTAGATGGCATGAAGACTATTGCTACAGGAATTCGAACAGGAGGTATGTACAAATTGGATGCAAGACCAGCGCCAGTTCGAGCTTTAACAGCAGCGGGTTTGACTACAGAAGAGTTGTGGCATCAGAGATTTGGTCATATAAACTACAATGATTTGTTGTTACTTCAGAAAAGGAAATGGTAAGAGATCTTCCTATGTTAAAACAAGTGCATAATGATTGTGATGCCTGTACATTAGGAAAAATCCATAGAGAAGAATTCCCTGTTCGAGTAGAGAAGAAACAAAGAGATATACTTGAATTAGTGCACACAGATCTTTGTGGACCCATGCAAACAAAGTCATTAGGAGGTGCACTATATTTTTTACTGTTTATTGATGCCTCCACAAAGTTTTCTTGGGTATATTTCTTGAGAAAGAAGAGTCACACATTTGAATACTTTAAGCAGTTCAAAAACATGATTGAAAAGCAAACAGGGAAGTAGATAAAAATTCTTCACTCCGATCAAGGGGGAGAATACAAGAAGGATGAGCTTATCAAGTATTGTAAAGACAATGGAATATTACAACAATTCGCAGTACCCCATATTCCTCAGCAGAATGGAGTAACAAAAAGAAAGAACAAAACATTGGTGGAATGCGTTAGAAGCATGTTGAAATGTAAGAATATGTCGAATGGTTTTTGGGCTGAAGCATTGAATACTACAGTTTATTTGAAAAATAGGAGTCCTACAAAGAGTTTTGAGCTTAAAACTCCTTATGAAGCACTATATGGATTTAAGCTCGCAGTAAAACATTTAAGAGTATTTGGGCCTAAAGCATTTGCCCATATTCCAAAGGAAGACAGAGGAAAACTAGATTCAAAAGCCATTAGATGTACCTTTATAGGGTATTGTTCACAATATAAAGCTTATTGATTATTTTATCCCTCTACTCACAAGATTTTTGTTAGTAGAGATGTCATATTCCATGAACAGGATCATGAAGAATCTAATAAGCACAATGAGGAATGGGATATTCTGTATTTAGTGGAAGAAGAAAGTGAAGAAACAGGAAACAATCAGGATCAACAACAGACAAAGCCAGAAAATGAACAACAACAACAACAACAGCAGCAACAACGGGAAGAAAAAGAAAATGATGATCAGACAAGGTTTGAAGCTACCCCACCACTTAGGAGATCAGGTAGGAAAGCTCAATTGCCTGCAAGATATAGCGAAAATGCTTTTATAGCTTGTATGATGAATATTGTTGAACCTTCTAGTTATAAGGAAGCAAATGAATGTGATAGTTTAGGGTTTGTGGTTTAAGGTGTATGGTTTAGTGCTGGGAACTCGGAAGGGAGCAGGAGTGACGAGGGAGCGGCTAGGGTTTGAGGGTTTTTGAGGGATTTTCCCCATGGATGGGCGCAGAGGAGGGAGCCCCTCTCCCTCCTACAAGGAGGTGGTGGCCAACAAGTACAAGAAACCTCCGGAGAGAGGTAGAGGTAATGTTGAAGAAGGCAAGAGAAACGGGGAAGAGGAAACAAAAGGTTACATTTCAAAGGAGAAGGAAAGCACAACAGACAAGGAGGAAAACGACAAAAAATAGGGAACAAAAGACATAAAACAGAAGGGACCATGCAAACCCAAGGCTGAAATCACTCCTAGAGTAGTTTTAAATAATCCATAGTTGCAGGCGCACAGGGAGCACATGCAGACTTATGCAATCATATGCAAATTCATGGGGCTCTGGCCAACTGAAAAAGCGTTACAAACCTGGATCAGATACCACTGGAAGCCTAAAGGAAGCATTGATCTTCATCTAGGGTCCAAGGGTTTCTTCACAGTAGTGTTTACCAACATTGAGGATAAAGACAGAGTGTTTGAAGGTGGGCCCTACTTCTATGCAGCAGTAGAACTCTATATGAGGCCATGGAGGATGAATTTCGTTCCGGAGAGGGAAACTTTTACTTCAGTCCCGGTTTGGGTAAGACTCAGTTCTCTACCTCTGGATTATTGGCAAACAGAATCGCTAGCTGCCATAGGAAATAAATTAGGAAGGTTTGTCAAAGCTGCTGAAGCCACAAGAAGGGGAAAGTATACCTCCTTTGCAAGGATCTGTGTGGAGATGGATCTATCTAGAACTCTTCTAGATGAAGTTATCTTGGAAGTTTTGGATGAGGAATGGGTGAAGACAGTAAACTACGAGCATATTCCATTTAGATGTCGTAGATGCCATGAACACGAGCACCTTCTAAGAGACTGCCCTCTCACTAAAGCAGAAATCAAAGGAAATACTAACACAGCAAAAGACACAGACAGTTTTCACAAAGTAGTTCATAAAGGAAAAAGTGGCAAAAAAGGGCCAAAGCAAAACCAAGCGGGAGGGCAAAAGGTTAGTCAAAATCAGTTCCAAGTTCTTGAAGAGAATGAAGTGATAGCAGCAGAAGATCAAGTAATGAAGGAAGGTTATGAGAAGAGGAATAAGGAAGAGAATATTGAATACACATAGGAAAATGAAAAACAAAAAGGAAACATGATGAGTGATTCAGAACTAGAAATGGATTAGGAAATGAAACAGAGTGAGATGGAAACGAAAGACAATGAGCTACAGGAGATTCTTGACAGAGAAAACCTAGATCTAGAAGGGTTCTTGAATCAAGGAACTAAGGGCGGGATAGAATCACTACCACAAGAAGAGATCAATATAATACAACAGTTATTCTTATGGAAAACTCAGACCAAGGGTTTGGAGGAAGCAAACAACACTGAAAGATAGAGCATTGAAGGAGGGAAAGCAGTAAAAACGACTCCAAGGTTAGCACCGAGAAATCCCAGAAAGAAAAGAGGCAGGAAAAAGCAGAAAGAGCTCCTGATGGAATGTGGCAAGCTCATGGTAGACTCAGGTAAGATGAAAGATATAACCAGTTACTCCTTCACCAATTGTTAATTATGAAGTTCACAACTTGGAATATCAAAGGTCTCGGCAGCAAAAGAAAACAGAGAATGTTAAATAACAGAATGCAGCAAGCAGCCCCAGATATAATTTTTGTCCAAGAAACGAAATGCTCTATTCAAAAGTTAAGACAAATCCATGGTAAATGGCTCAGTATATTTGAGTTTCTAGAAGTTAAGGCTGAAAACACAGCAGGGGGTATCCTCACTCTCTGGAATCCCCAAAAGATTGGAATAATTGATGGAGGCATCAAGGAACTATTTATCAGTGGTCATACAACTTGTAGGCGACAGGGATACTTACTAGTCACGAATGTTTATGGCCCCCAAAGGTTAGATGACAAAATCCGGTTTATAGACTCCTTGGTGGATCTCCGGGCCAGGAATATAGGGTTACCTTGGGTCATAGGAGGAGACTTCAATATGATTAGATCGCTCTCGGAGAAAAAAGGAGGTACAAGAGCTTTAAATAAATATTCCTCAACCTTCCAAATCTTTTCAGAAAGCATGAATCTTGTTGACATTGAGACAAACAATGGCTTCTGCACATGGAATAATAAAAGAGGAGGGACTCCCAAGTAGCCTCCAAGTTAGATAGATTCATGATCTCTGAAGATCTCATGCTTTTAGACAAGGAAATAATGGCAGAAATTCTACCTTTTGGAGGCTCAAATCACTGGCCAGTTCAAATGGAGATCAAAGGCATAGGCACACCAAGAAACCAACCTTTTAGATTTGAAAATATCTGGCTTTCACACCCAAATTTAACAGCAACATTGAAAAATGGTGGGCGGAAGATTTACAGATTCAGGGATCAACAATGTTCCTACTTCACAAAATATTAAAGCATATTAAAATGAAACTAAAAGATTGGAACAAGAATGAATTTGGAAATATTTTTGCAGGAAATAAAGGGGTTGAAAACAAAATTCTGGAGCTCAACCAAGCTTTGATCAAGGATCATTTGATAAAATAAAAAATGATCAGGTAGAGAAACATAATCTAGAATAGGAAAAGTTGTGCAAACAAGAAGAAATTTTTTGGAAACAAAAATCAAGAGTTCAATGGTTAAAGGAAGGAGAGCGCAACACTAAATTTTTCCACTGTTCCACCATTGCTAACAGGAATCACAACAGAATATCTATGATCAAGGACAAGGACGGATATATTCACCAATCCCATGAGGATAAAGAAGCTGTGTTAGTCAGACACTTCAAAAGTATTGCTCAGGAAAACATCTTAGTAAGGGAAACTTTCATCAAGGGCTTCACTAAACATATCCCTAAGTTGGTATCCAGAGAGGATAACTGTAATTTAAATAGACCAGTATCTGAAAAGGAGGTCAGTGAGGTACTCAAGGAAATGCAAAATGGCAAAGCTCTAGGTTCAAATGGATTCAATGTGGATTTCTTCAAAGTTTGTTGGAATATTGTCAAAGAGGATATTGTAAGGGTTGTGGAAGATTCCACGCTGAGCAGAACTATTTTGAAAGCTCTCAACACCTCCTTCATCGCCCTAATTCCAAAACAGGATAATGCACAAACGCCAGAGAGGTATAGACCCATAGCCTTATGCAATGTAGTCTACAAGATAATTTCCAAGGTAGTGGCCAACAGACTCAAACCTTTGTTGCCTTCGCTTATCTCAGGGGAACAATTTGGGTATGTGGAAGGCAGAAAAATTCTAGACAACATCATTCAAGCTCACGAAGTGGTTCACTCGCTAACTAGTAAAAGGAAAGCGGGTATGATAATGCAATTAGACATAGGCAAAGCTTATGATAAAGGAAACCAGACATACATCAAGAAAGTGCTCAGTGCGTTTGGTTTTGATCATAATTGGATCAGATGGGTCATGGCCTTGGTGACTTCCTCCAGCTTCTCAATTTTAGTTAATGGCTCACCCTCTGAAATTTTTCTTCCCACTAGAGGACTCAGACAGGGTGATCCGCTCTCTCCTTTTATTTTCATCCTCATGATGGAAGGACTGGGGCGGTCTATTAAGCATGCCAAGGTAATGGGCAAAATTCAAGGACTCCAACTATTGGAGAATGGTCAAGTTCTGACCCATCAACAGTTTGTAGATGATCCCACGTTACAGGGAATCCCCACAGTCAAGGAAGCGCTTGCTTACAAACAAATTTTGAATGACTTTACCATGGCAACAGGTATGGAGGTCAATCTTTCCAAATCAATTTTTTTTTTCTTTAACACCCACATTGCCATTCAGAGGAATGTCTCTAGAATTCTTGGCTTTCAAAGAGAATCCCTCACCTCTAAGTATTTGGGAGTTCCTCTAATAGCCAAACCTTTGCATAAGAGCATTTGGGAACCAGTAATCATCAAGATGCAAGATAAGGTCAGAAAATGGACAATTAGGTCTTTAAATCTGGCTAGTAGACTGGTCCTAACAAAGGTAGTGCTCCAAGCTATCCCAATCTTTATGCTATCAGCTCTCCCAGTTCCAAAAGGAGTCTTACAGCAATTTAGAAATATTCAAAGAGATTTTCTTTGGAGTAAGGAGGAAACTAGGAAAAAATGGGCTTTAGTGTCATGGGAAAAGATCTGCAAACCCAAGAACCAAGGAGGCCTAGGATTGGATGATCCAGAGATTCTCAATAAGGTTCTTGGGGCCAAGCTTTGGTGGCGGTGGGTTAGGGATCCAAAGGCTCAATGGGCAAGCACCTGGAAGGAAAAATATGCCAGCCCCTGGCATTTTTCTGAGCTAATAAAAATGACTGGGAATATAAAGGGCTCTCCCATATGGAACAAGGCCTGGGAGAACAGAGGGATGGTTCAAAAAAATAGTTTTTGGGAAATCAGAGAAGGAGATCTTGCACTATTCTGGGAGGATAAATGGCAACAAGAACCGACACTCTTGAAAGAGGAATTTATGGGCCTCAAGCAAGAGACATATAACCAAGGGTTAGTAAAAGTTAAGTACATTTGGGATCATGCTAGCAATACAGGAAAATGGAGAACATGGAAGAAAATAGATGACAGAGAGGACAGTACCCTTAACAAGAGAGCAGAGAACCTAAAGCGGATGTTAGATAAGAGGATGATTCTTGTCATTGAAGGGCAGGATCAACTAAGATGGGGTAACAACAAAGAGGGAAACTTCAATATTAAGGAAGCAAAAGGTATTCTTCTGGGGCTGGAATCCCAAGCTCCAGTCAGAATTTGGCAGAAGTTATGGAGGAGCAAAAGTTGGATGAAGATCAAACTATTTATGTGGTTGGTTCAACATAGGAAAATCCTAACCTGGGACAATATTAGAAAGAGGGGTATGCTGGGACCCTCCAGATGCTAGCTCTGTGAAGCACAAGAGGAGACAATGGAACATCTTCTCAACAGTTGCATTCTCACCTCAGGGTTATGGGATTTTTTTGCCACCCTCTTCAAGCAATCTGATAGAGACAAAGATAGTATAACTAACACCCTAAACAATTGGAGGAATAGTGTTTCAGATAATGAAGTTCTTAACTTTGCCTGGGCTCTCTTGCCAAGTTTCATAATATGGAACGTGTGGAAAGAAAGAAACAAAAGAATTTTCAAAGAAGAGAAGAACTCCTCTCTTAGCCTGTTGGAGCAGATATTGAAACAATTAAAAGAGATAGTAAGCACAACAATTAGGGATCTCCCCAAAAATCCTCCCTCAAAAACAGAGTTGGAAATACTCAAGCAGTTAGATATGCAGGGGCTCATCCCACAAGGCCTGGACAGGACAATAAGCATGAAGGAAGAGGTTAAAGAATTTTGGAACCCCCCCCCCCTGTAAGGCTTTTTTAGATATAACATCGATGGGGCATCAAAAAATAACCCAGGAATAGCGGGCTTTGGAGGAGTTCTTCGGGATGAAAATGGAAGCATCATCTCCCTTTTCCATTGTCATTTAGGAAAAGCCACCAACAACATGGTGGAACTTATGGCATTGGAGCAATGCTTAGAACTTCTGAAACAGGAAAACTATCAAAATGTGATAATAGAAGCTGACTCAGAGTTAGTCATCAACACAGCCAAGAAAATTAGCCATGGAACAGGGCCAGAAAAAGTTACAAAACACTGGAGGTTAATTAAGGTGCTCCATAGAATTCAGGATCATCTTCAGAGACTACGCACACTCAGATTCATCCATGTGCGTAGAAAGGCCAACAAATTGGCAGACATTCTTACCAATCAAGGTGTCACCTGCAAGGATAGCAAAATTTCGTGGGGTTGGCTTGCAATTCCACAGAGCGGACTAAAAGAACTCTGCCATAACCAGGCGGAAGAGGATAAGAGAGTGTATCAGAACAAAACTAAGGACACCAACACGCAATGAGAAAACTGATGCAAGACTCACATTTTTGGTCAGACAGATCTATGGCAGTTAGCTCGCCAGGGGTGGCCTTAGCAACTATGGTTATCACAACAACGAAAATACCCGAAGGCGGGAGTTTGGTTCTCACAATTATGGGAAAGGACGAGAAGAATATCTGATGGCCCTGTTCGGGTGACTTCATTTCACTTTTTTCCAGAGTTGGGGGTTAAAACCACTTTTCGGGTGGTTTTGGTGTGATCGCACCGCGTTCAAGCCGAAGGCGGTTTCGAATTCGGGGCAGCGACAACATTCTTCTTTTAACACATGGAGGAGGGCAGGGTATGAAAACCACTCTCATCGCACTATAACCTTCGGTTATTTCAGGCAAGCGATCAGCAGTGCTATCGTCCGATCTTTGCAAGCCCGATCAATGGTCTAGATGGTGCGAGCGGTTTGGTGGGACTAGAGGATTAAACATCAGGGTTCTTTTTGGAGCGATAAGCATCTCCACCGTCGGGTTTAAGTAGGATCTTGGCTGGTAGTGTTTTTGTGGCAGGCTTAAGGTTTGTTGGCGCGGGTATTTGTGGGGAGGGTTCTTGTGCCCTACGACCCCCGTCGCTTAGTTTTTTCAGTACTCAAATGTGATAGGCAAGCAGGTTTTGAGGTCAGAGGGCCTAGGCTCTTTAGGACTCGTTTCTTTTGGGACTTTCACTACTATGTGGGGAGGAAATGTGTATATATTGTAAATTATGTGTGATTTAATAAAATATAAGGCACGACTCTTGCTTCAGCAAAAAAAAAAGAAGCAAATGAATGTAGCGAATGGAAAACGGCTATGGCACAGGGATATGAATCTATAATCAGGAACAACACTTGGGAACTGGTTGAACTTCCTAGAGGGAAACAAACCATAGGTTGTAAATGGTTGTATAAACCCAAGATTAATGCAAATGGAACCATAGATAAATTAAAAGTTAGATTGGTAGCAAAGGGGCATTCACAAAAAGAAGGCATTGACTATGAAGAAACCTTTGCCCTTGTAGCGAAACTTAATACCATTAAAATGTTGATTGCTTTAGCTACTAAGAAACATTGGATGATTCACCAACTAGATGTAAAGTCTGCATTTTTAAATGGAGAATTGAAAGAGGAGGTTTATTTAGAGCAACCTGAAGGGTTTGTATAGAAAGGGAAAGAACATTTAGTCTGTAGATTAAAGAAAGCTCTTTATGGACTAAAGCAACCACCCAGGTCTTGACATGAAAAGATTGATTCATTTTTTCTGCAATTTGGCTACAACAGAAGTAAAAACGACCCTAATCTTTATACCATGAAAGATGAACAAGGGTGCATAGTGTTGATTTCTTTGTATGTAGATGATTTGATTATTATAGGTGATGCTACTTATCTAATCAAAGAAATCAAGCAACAGATGTCCCAGGTGTTCGAAATGAAACACCTTGGTGAATTAAGACACTGTTTGGGTCTTGAGATCTGGAGAGATTCAGGAAAAACATTTTTGTCCCATGCAAAGTATGTTAAAGGACTACTAGAAAGATTTAGGATGGATCAGTGTAAGTCTGCAGCAGTACCACTACAGCAAAACATCAAACTGCAAAGTGAGAATGGCTCTAAAGAGGCAAATGTGACACTTTACAGACAGCTGATTAAGAGCCTAATCTACCTCACCACTACGAGACCAAATTTGGCTTATGCAGTCAGTGTGCTAAGTCAATACATCTCCAAGCTACTTGAAAGTCATTGGAATGCAGTGAAAAGTGTTTTGAGGTATCTACAAGGTATTGTAGATTATGGTATTATTTGCATTGATTCCTCTGATGTTAGATTGACAAGATTTACAAATTCAGACTGGACTGTAAATGTAGATGATCACAGATCCATAACAGGCTATGCATTCAACATTGGATCTGGGGTGATTACATGGAACAGTGAGAAACAGAACATAGTTTCCTTGTCTTCAGGGGAAGCAAAGTATCAAGCTATGTGTGCAGCAACATGTGAGGTGGTTTGGTTGCAGAGACTTCTCCAGGATGTTGGGGAAGAACAAAAAGATGCAACAACAATCAGATGCGACAATCAGAGTTCAATCAAACTTGCTAATAATCCGGTGTTTCACAAAAACACTAAACACATTGATACACAGTTCCACTTTGTCAGGGAGAAAGTGCAATCAAAAGAAATCCATTTGGTATATTGTAATACATGTGATAATGTTGCAAACATTTTCACTAAGCCTCTTGGAAAAATCAAGTTTGAAATGTGTAGGGAGATGTTAGGCATATTTGTGAACCCCTTCTTCATTAAGGGGGAGTGTTATAGATAATGGAGAATATCTTAGAATAGTGACTTGGTTCACAAGACCTCAGGATAGGAATTAGTTTCTATTTGTTAGGTTATGGTTCTAACTTCCCTAAATCTATGATTACTATATAATGTGTGATGTACATGAACAATGTAGAGCATTCTGCAGAGCCAAAGTCTCTTGGTTCATGCTCTCTCTCATAGAGCTGACCAATGGTTTTCATTCTATTTAATACAAAGCATTGCAGTTTTAACACTTCCTAGTTAGATGGCTCGATAACATTTAAGGTTTTGTAGTGATTGTTATCTAAGTTATTTTATGAATATTATATATACAAATAAATAATTACACATGTTTGCAAAACATACAAGTAAATATGACTAATTATTTTATTTTCTTGATTAGAGAACTTTGCACTTACAAAATTATTAATAAAAATTTAAAAAAACAATGATAAACTTTAATTATAGAATTTTTGAAATTAAGTTTAAGTCTAAAAATTAATATTTTGGCACTTTAAATGAATTAATATTAATTGTTTTTTAGAAAATTTCAAATTAAATATTGAAAATTAATTCCAGCCCAGCATATTCAGGCTCATAAAATTTTATTTATATTATAATTAAATAAAAATATATAAAGAAATCAGTTTAAAATAAAATAATTTAAAGTAATTAAATTTGATTTATAATATGTTAGGTTTAAAAAAATATTAAATTTAAATAAAAAAATAATATAATTTGTTTTAAAAAAATAAATAGAGCTATTTTTTTTACATTACCATATTTTAATTGTCAAATTAATAATGGATATCTATGGCTTGATATTATTTGCAAATGTAAACTGACTCATTATTGTTATTCAAGGAAAACAAACCATCTAAAATTACAAGTTAATAGTTTCTACTTAAAATTACTTTTTAATGGTCTATAAAAAAATCCCTCTCAATCTTCCATTAACCTATTTCCTTAAATAAACAAAAACCAACACTTAACCAAATTCAATATAATAACTATCTTAAAAACAAAACAATAACACCCCTCACATACAGTTTTAGAACATAATATAATATAATAGCGATCTTTAAAAAATAAAAACAAAAACACGCGCCAGATAATCATACAATACAATTACAATTAATTGAGGTGAAAACAAAAAAACAAACCTACTTCATATAAAAAGTTAATTTAAAAAAGCACAAAATAAAACCCTTAAAATATATTACAGATCCTTCTCATTGAGTTTCCATTCAGAACCCGTCAATCTTTTGGAAACATTCCATTCAACCATATTTATCACCTGTGATCCCTATCAGTACCAAAACGGAAGGTTTTTCTTTTATGACAATGCCATTATGATTTCTTTGCAAACTTGTGAAACCTTTGTGTCCTTATCCACCATCATAATCCATCCCCCTGGCACATCGTCCACTGCCAGATCGCCCCACCGGAAGCGTAAGCGACGAGATACACAGATGTTGTTATACCCTTTGTCAGCACTGAACAGATTACACTCTTCCGTCCACATTAATATGTGAAAGTATAATTCACCACCGCCGCCGGATCTGGGGGGTTCAACTACCATTTTGAATTCATCAACTGACACACCATCATCACTCGCTTCAAATCTTACATCGAAGTAAGTATAATAGTACCCGTCGGAAGGGCGAACGGTGAGAAAGCACATCAACGTAGCACCGTACGACTGGAATTCTTCTATCTTCGTATGAAACTCAGATGAATATCCAGCAAAGTCAACATCCACCACTCTGAGGTTAAATTTCCCCGCAATGGAATGTATTCCTCGCATGACCTGCACAAATTTCAGAAGTTTATTTCAATTGATAAATTATACAATTCAATGTATTGATTTATTGCTTGAAAGATCAACTCTGCTCTCGGAAAATTAAACACCTCATTAAGACGAGGGTAAGCTGGCATTGACTTCCCTACTGTTCCACTCAAGAAGGCCGTTGATAGATTTTCATGAGAAGTCGATGCCTGCACACATTTCCCAAATCCGTTTACCACAACTATAATGTAGTCTCGTTAAACTGGCCACGACAGTAAATAAAGAGGAAAAATAAGATTACACATCCACTGATAAGCAGAAAACGCCTAACCATGAATTAAACGTTGTGTAATACTAACCAAAAAATTGCAAATATCATTCCAGATAGCACGAGTCTCTGTTGAAAGGCGGAGATATTTCAACTGATCCCGTTGACTCAGTCCCTGTATGCTCTTCAGCTCCCAACACGCCTCCGCTTGAATCTCTTCCAACGATGTCAGACCTTCAACATTCAAGGTTTCCAACACAGAGCATCGATTTGCCTTGAGGACTTTGAGGTCTACCAGATTTGAAAGGTTTGTTATTGTCTTCAACAGACAGCATGCTTGCAGGTTTAATCTTACCAATGTCGATGGCAAGTTTTGAACCTTTTTTAGCTTAAAATTTTCTGAAAGATCAAGAGTTTCAAGGCTGGGTAAAACATGTCCAGGAATATGTATCTTGGTTATCACCGTGCCACTCAAAGTGAAATCTCTTAAAACTGTGCCAACCTGCATGGTCCCCTTTTTAAAACTAAATATTTTGATTGGACAATTCCTTATAACCAAAACTTCCATATTCGGCCCTGAAATTTCCTTCCATAAAATAAGCTCAAGCTCTTTCAAATTTATCAAAACTAACTCTTTCAACTCTTTTAATCGTCTCAAATCACCCAGAGACTGTCGTAACTCTGTCCTCAAATCGTCCAGAGAATGACATAGCTCTGTCCCCTGTAAATGATCTATTCTGGCAGAACACATGATCACCTCTGGCAATTCCCCTATTCCAAGTATTTGTAACTTTTCCGGTAGTTTCAAATTCATGGGCAATTTTAAATGAGTAGATAGTATATTCAAGTATCTTAAAGACTTCTGATTTTCGATTCCGGCCGGCAAATATTCCAACTTGCTACAACCTTCGAAATCTACATACTCAAGTGATGACATATTTCCCAAAAAATCTATGGGGATTGAGAGATTGAAGCAGTCTCGCAAAACTAGATATTGGAGATGCGTTAATTCAGAGAAGGAATTGGGCAGTTGTGTTAGATTATGGCAGCCGGTTAGATCTAAATGTTTGAGGCTTTTGAGTTCCCCAAACCCAATGGGGAGCGATTGTAGAAATGTGATATTCTTCAACACAATCTTGCTCGGATTTTTTATGCTGGTTCCCATCCATTCCAGAAAGCGGTAAAAGTAAGATGCCGTCAAGCCTTCCCTGCTGCAATTTGACACCATCGCAGAATCGTTAAGATCAAGGCTGCTGCTAGAGGCACTCGCCCCTGACTTAACCCGATTGTTCCTTCGGGTTCCCATCCATTCCAGAAAGCGGTAAAAGTAAGATGCCGTCAAGCCTTCCCTGCTGCAATTTGAGACCATCGCAGAATCGTTAAGATCAAGGCTGCTGCTAGAGGTACTCGCCCCTGACTTAACCCGATTGTTCCTTCGGGGCATCTGACGAGCACGTCCCCGACTTAACCGTTGACTACGATGCGTGCCCGTCAGGTGCGCAGAAGGGTTAAAGATGGGCCTGGGATGTGTGTCTCTCACATCAATATTCAAGACACTCAAGTTCCGAGGAGGCTGCAAATGTTAATGCACATAATGTGTTTAATACAATGTGGGACGAATTTCACTATACTCAAAATACTCAGCAAACTATGGATGTACTTACCATATTAAATCTTTGGAAGAACTGCTCGAGGTCCCCACGTCCTTCAAGTTCCAAAACTCTCAAATTTCTCAGTGAAACGGTGTCAGGAAAATAGATGGAGCTGAAACTGCGCAGGCGAAGCCACACCAAATCTCCCGACATATCCCACATACCGAAAAATGTCGACAAATCTATGGGGACCTCAACTACAAAGAGGCGTACACCTACACCTTTAATGTAATTCGTGCAATCTGGCAGATGCTCACCTTTCGGCGTCCGAATCCCTCGTATCAAACAGGAATCGGCTCCGCCCTAACAAACGCATTTCAGGGAGTTCAATTAAACGCCCGTTTGTAATGAACCGTTTCATAAAAATAAGAGAAAATATGCTTTGCTTACTTGTAACTTCAACATCAATTCCTCTACATCTTTCGAGCAGCCGAGCCGTAGTGATTTACGCATTGGGAGCACACCAAACTCTTCCCTGGCGATATGTCTGGCCAACTGCCTGATATGCTCATGCATTGTAATTTTCTCCGTCTTTGGTAGGTGGACATAATTGCGGCTACACTCTGTACCGTACTCAACCCTAGAGCTGGGGAGATTGAATCCATCAATCTCAATCGAAGGAAACAGAACAAAAACAAAAAAAGTTAGGGTGTTTAAGATCCCACGGGAACAACAGTTTTGGCGAAAAGATAGAAAAAACCATAAAATACAGAGATAATTCTAATCAGTTTTGGCGAAAAGAGAGAAAAAAACATAAAATGCAGAGATAATTCTAATAAATTTCGGTCGGGATACCATTTCATCATCTTGTACCTCATCATAAAACTCGACTAGGCATTTTTGACGGAGATTTTCAAGGCAATCACAGACGTCTGTGTAACCTAGGCCCTCAAATACTCGAACTGCGACTTCTTTTTCCTCTCCCACCAAGAAACAACCGATGTCCAAAAATATCTCCTTCTCTTCACTATTCAGAGCCTCGTAACTCACTTTTAATGTGTCCACTATATCCTCTGGCAGTCTTCTTGATAACCTTTCCAACTGCCGTTTCCAATACTTTTCCTCATAGCGGCCAAGGAACAGCCCGCCCAAAACTTGTAAGGATAATGGCAACCCACCACAAATTTTCAAAACCTCGGCAACCAAACATTCGAATCCTTCATATGGTTCGGATTGATCGAACGCATGCCAGCAGAAAAGCTCCTGAGCATGCTCTGTCTGCAATGGCTTCAGATTATATACTACAGTTTTTGGAGAGGAGCGTCTGAGTAAATCTTGATCACGAGAAGTGATCAAAATCAAACTACGCGATCCCACAACATCAGTGACTAGTAGATCACTTATTTGCTCGATATGATCCACGTCATCCAAAACAATCAGAACTTGGAGCCCTCGGAGACGATCGCGAAAAATACCTTTCCCGTGTCTGGTATCTTTAAGATAGAAATCACAACCCAGCAGATCCCGAAGGAGCTTCCGCTGCAAAGATGATAAATCCTTTTTCCTGACGTCGGACAAAAAACAAAACCTAGTAAAAGCCGAACGTTTCAGGTTGTAGAGATATGTGACCAGAGTTGACTTGCCTACTCCGGCCATTCCTGCAATCCCCACAATAACTGTGCCATTTAACTCCCTCTGTTTCTTAATTTCATCATCGATTTCCCTCACAGCTGGATCGAGTCCAACTAGGTATTTACCCACTTCCAATGGTTCCCAATTTACCCCTTTTAACACAGCTTTGACAATCTCCTCCAAAACCACTCCGTGGTCACTGCAAAGCAACAAACACGTACATGCAGTCATAATGATCAGAATTACTGGAAGGAAGGAAGAAACGACTTCGAGAAATCAAAGATTCGTAATAAAGCTGAATGTATTCACCTTTCATTAGTTTTGAAGAGAATGCCAGAAATCTCTGAGGCTTCGTTGAGGGCCGCCTTCCATTTCTTGATGTCTTCCATGCCGACTCTGCCTTTCAGTTGGCGTTCTTCAAAGGTTTTCCTATAACATCCCCTCTCGCTGTCAATGTAACGAAGGTCTGTGGGCTCAACGTCATAAAACACAGGAATGATCTTCCTGTTGCATCTCAAGATCCAACACAATTCATCCAAACACCAACGCGACTCAGCATAACGCTCACTGAAAATGGCAATATGTACTGACGCACTCTTAATGGCTGCGACAATTGCAGGAGAGAGCTCATCTCCCGTGTGGAGTTCATTTTCATCGAGAAAGACGCGGAGCCCGCAAGATTTGAGGCGATGGTAGATGAGGCTGGCCACAGTCTTCTTGGTATCAGGACCCCTGTGATTTAGAAAAACGTGGTATGTTGATGACACTGGTTCTGTGGCAGCGGACTCCATAGCTACTGTGTCTTACAAACGGGAAGGGATGGGATCAAATAGAAACGAAGATGAGCTGAAGGCTTGGCCAGTCAATGAAGGCACTAATTGCGAGATGAGAAGAATGTAAATGTTAACGAGGAGAACCGTCCATCGGTCATTTATAAAAATGGCCTTCTCTAAGGGGGTTTACCATAGTCCACATACCTCATATTGTAACATTATGGATTAAAATTCCGTGTATTCGATTTGCGTTTATAACCATTCACAATCAACGTGGTAAAAGTTAGTGAAGCATTAAGAGATGGAACCGTGAATGGTAAAAGGACTTGTGATTTTGGGAGATTTTATAATGTGTTTAAAAATCATTTAATAGTATAGGATAAGGTAATTAAAAAATATTGGTTAAATCTAACTTCATTACTCATCAGTGACGTTATTCCATAGAAGCCTTTATGCGATTTAAAAAATTAAATAGAAAGTACAAATTTTATAATGTGTATTCAGAAATTTGGGATAACTGTATGTAGATGTACAAATTTTATCATGACGCAAGCATAACCATGCCGATGAGTCCAAGGCCATATAAAAGTCGTCAAAATAACTTGGATGCCGTAATATAAGGGTGGGGTCGTACTATGCTGTCCGCCAATAGACGGAGTACGATACACCGCCCCAGGTGACAACGATCATTGCTTCCTTTAAAATATAAATCAACCACAACGGTGACAAGCGAGATGATGTAATCTTAGTCATAAGTGATTCCATTGAAGACTATCAATGGACTTTTTCCTAAAAGCAAATTTAAGAAATTGTATAATGTTTAATTAGGCCTTCGGATTTAACTGTTAACTACAGTTTAGAATTTAGTGATGCCCATGAGTACAATGGGATTGGAAAGTCGTGAAAATAGGTGTGAAAAGAAGATATTTGATCAGATAATTACAAAGAGGTAGAAAAGTAGTGGAAACTAATTTTGAAAAGGAACATAATTGATGTTCTGAAGACGCTGTGAGTGGAGTGCTCAAATATTTGCATGCCGCACCATGAAATTCACAGAGAGAGAAGATCATAATGAGCCGAGCCGCAGGATAAGCAGTGTGTATTGTAAAGCTTCCGGAGATTAACCCCAACTGTCCGTGAGTTGTGTCGTCAGGGAGTACGATGCGCCGCCCCATGACACATGTGACCGCTGCCCAGAAAATATAATTCCATGATGTGCGAGACAATGTCGACATGGCATCTAATCCGTCGATGTCGCTGAGTTGGATAAACACCATGTATTGTAAAGCCATTTGCAGATGGAATCTAGTGACATTCCATTTTCAGAAGAACCGGAGCAATAGTGACAGTATTCTTTTAATCTTCCTCACCAACCAAAATGTTTTTTAATTCATTTTCAATATTTCTTGGGCTGCTATTGCAATGTTTATGTAGTTAATGTTTTTTAATTCATTTTCAATATTTCTTGGGCTGCTATTGCAATGTTTATGTAGTTAATGTTTTTTAATTCATTTTCAATATTTCTTGGGCTGCTATTGCAATGTTTATGTAGTTAAATATATTTTATCGCAAAGAGTTTTCTGGTCCAGAGATGTTATAATATCTTATTTTGTCTTTTTAAGTTTTTAACCAATGAAAATATTAATTAAAATAAAATAAATTATATTAAATATGGTAATTTTTGGATTCTAAATTTTCAAATATACGATTAATTTATTTTATGTTTTTTATTTTTAATTAATTAATTTATTAAAATTGAAAAAATGGCTCGATAATTCATTTATAATTAAAATATATAATATAATATTTTCTACTGTTCCTTTTTCCCCGAAGAAACAGCAGAAAAAACAGAACTGCAGAAAAGGAACGGCAGAAAAAATGAAACAGCAGAAAAGTAAAGCGCAGTTCCAACAAGTTCGTCAACCTTGAAGCAAGTCGGCACCGACGACAAACTTGAACAGTTCACTGCTCGACACATCAGCGACAGTGATATAAATTGATATGCTTTGTAAACGCTGTTATTTACTACTGCAGTTTGTTATGATTTACCTTTGGTCTTTAGTGTTTAAAAACTCAAAAAGCAGGATTACAAAATTTTTTTTGTTTAAGCTATAACTCGTTCTTTCCTAACTCTTCTTGGCACCTCAGCGTGTTTTTCAGGAGCTCAATCTCCCTCTTTTTTTCAGATTTATAATAGCAACCAAATTTGTCAAAA
>APFE030078817.1:1361-13459 GCA_000404065.3 Pinus taeda | reverse complement strand
TTTGCAATGCATCATTCTCATTGATCTCCCAATAGTTTAACTAGGCCCTTGTGTCTTTATGCCACCCCCGATTGAACCTTAGGTGGTTTTGGCTGGAATTTAAAGCTAGCTTAGGAAGTCTATGATCATCTATGTTATTGAGTTTGTGCTTGTACAACAAAAACCTAATCATAGCTAGGCTCTCAATAGGGAAAAGACCTGTTTCTATAAGGAGAATATGATAGGGTGTATTACTTTTAATTTTTAGGTTATAAGTTATAAAATCTTCTGGATTTGCTCAATCTTTCTCCATGATTCTCTGAAGATGTTGCAACCCCAAACCTCACAGCCATATAAGATAACAAGAGTGACTAAAGTTTCAAAGAGGAACTTCTTTTTATCCCACATTACGAGGTTCGTTGTTTTACAATTATTTTCAAGACCAAAATAAGATTTCCACCCCCCATTAATCCTTTTCTCAATGCTATGGTTCCAGTTGAGCTTGTGATGAATATCAATTCCTAGGTACTTGTAAGAATACACTTCCTCCAAGTTAGTATTGTCATACATAAAATTAGGGTAAGTGTCCTTCTTGGATTTAATAATCATAACTTTTGTTTTGTTAGTGTTACCCATGGTAGAGCAAAAATCCTTAAGAAGCTTGAGTTGCTTATCAAGATCAGATGGGCACCTTGCGAAAAGAACAATATCGTTAGCATAGAGAAGAAGGATGATGACTATCCCAACTAAGATTGTGCCATCACATCCTGCTTCCTCTAAATAGCCTTCGAGCTTATCAATGTAAATGCCAAATAGGGTAGGGGAGAGGGGGCAACCTTGTTTACCTCCGATGTTACACTTAATATCTTTCGACCACCCCTCATTGCTCTTTAGCTTGGCAATTACATTCTCTTATAACCTTATAGCGACAGCTCTCAACTCGAGAGGAACCTTTAGCTCTTCTAATCTATTCCAAAGGTTGTATCTAGGAACTGTATTGAAAGCCTTTCAAAAGTCCACAAAGCAACAAAATAAATTGGATTTATCATTACGACATTCCTCCGCAATGGTCCTAAGCGTAATGAGGTGGTCTATTATTGAGTGATGCCTTCTGAAACCTGCTTGGCCTTTAGCCCGCTTACCTTCACTTTCAAGCCATATGCTTAACTTCTTTTCCAAAATACTACCATATAACTTGGCTAAGAGAGGGCTGATCATAATTGTCTGATAATTAGAGGGGTTATTTGTATCCACACTTTTAAAAATAGGGATAATGAGGCTCTCAGTCTAAGGTTTAGGGAACCCTTGCTTGACTACTTGATTGAAAAGCTACTGGTATGCTAATTAATGATACAAAATCAACGCTGAAAATCGCAACATGCTCACAACATGAGATCCAATTTGCACTTCATCGCTTCTGGTTTACACATCTGAGTCTTGCAGAAGGCCTGAAATACCTGGGGTATAAGTTAAAGCCCTTGGGCTACAAGATTGTAGACTGGATGAGGCTCATCTCTAAGATGGAGAAAAGACTCAACATCTGGTACCTCAAATATCTATCTCGCACTGGCCGTCTCACTCTCATTAAGAGTGTTTTGGAAGCCATTCCTGTTTATTGGATGTCACTGGCTTAGATTCCTAGAGGTATACTCACCAGGATACAAGCCCTTTGCTGCAGATTTTTATGGAAGGGAAGTGAGTCGAGTAAGATATTTGCATGGGTCAAATGGGATGCCCTTAATCTGCCAAAAAAATGGGGGGGATGGGGGTTAAAAAAACTTGATGATTTCTCTTCTACTCTGGCTGCTAAACTTGGATGGCACCTTGTAACCGCTGACAGCCTCTGGACGAAATTGACCACATCAAAATACATTGACCCGTTGCAGATCATGGATTGGATCAGGCAGCCACTAAGAAGCACTATTGGGATTTCAACTATTTGGAAGGCTGTAATTAAGGCATTGGATCCTATCGAAGCTAGACTTACATGGAGAATCCACTCGGGACATAATGTATGAGTTGGAATAGACCCGTGGATCAGATGCGTGAACATGCACGGGCTGCCTTTTAATCTCATACAACACATTCAGGACCACAATGTTACTCACCTTGCTCATATTGCAGATGGAGAAAATTCCACATTTCTACATCCGGCCTGGAAATCTGCACTTCAATTAAACATCCCTCCTCAATGGATTTAGCTCTGGGATGACTATACTCAGGCACTTACTAAAGCACACATCCGTATTACTGATGGAGATGATGAGATCATATGGGCCCTCTCAAAAACAGGGAGATATTCTCCTAAAGATGGATATTTGGTGCTGTCAGAAACAAGGAAACCACAGACCATTGAAGCATGGTGGAAACATCTCTGGAAGCTGAAGGCACCCCCTTTACTTGGCTGCTCATGTGGTCTATTGTGAGAAACAAGATTCCTACTGGAAATAACCTCCTTAAGCGTGCACAATTTGGACCCCACTGGTGCTACCTCTGCAAATGCAATAGTGAATCAGTAAAGCACCTGTTCCTCAAATGCTCTGAAGCACGTAAACTGTGGGACATTGTTATACCTACCATCACCCCCCCTGCAATTGGTCTACCACATATATCTTAGAGGCCTAGAATATCTGGTTTACCTCTGTCTCCTCCTCCAAGCAACATAACCTTCCCCTTTTGATCTGTTGGGCCATCTAGATCGCCCGAAATAATCTAATTTTCCAGAATTTACCTCCTCGCTGGCCTATTATCATAGCCAAGGTATTGGTTGACTATACTCTCATCCCAGATGACTCACCTCCCCCGAGGCCCAGATGTATTATGCTGGAACATATTGACCACAACATGCCTTGGGCGTACTTTGACGGGGATGCACAGGAGCACGACTGTGACGGGGGGTCTATACTTCATATATCTCCTCATCATTCATACAACATGCTCTTGGGATTCAGAAGAGGCACAAATAACTTTGCAGAATTTCAGCAGCAAAATTCCTTATAGTATTTGCTTTGGAGAAAAATTGTAGAGACATACAATTATTTGGGGATTCTAAAATTGTTTTTGACTGGTTGAATAGAACCTCTAGATGCTCTACTTATACTTTAAGTCATATACTGGATGAGACTCTGAGATTGATTTCATTTTTTGACTCTTTTACATGCAAACACATTTTCAAGGAGCGGAACACAGCTGTTGACAGTCTTTCCAAAGAAGCAGCAAACAGGGAGCCGGGCATCTGGTTGATCCGGGAACTGTGTGATGGTGAACACTACCAGTACTACCACCAGCCTTTCATGGACATCATCGCCTGATTTTACTATGGCATATGGAAAATATATTTTGCATATATTTATCGTCTGATAGACTTTTCAGTTTTCTATATATTGTGGTTTTCTTACAGCATATTTTGGATAGTGTTACCTCCCTGCATGGATCAAGGTAAAAAAAAATTGAACTCAGTTCTTTTGATGATGACAGTCATATCTCTGATATGATCCGAATATGCTTACATGCATCTACAAAATGTAATTTCTTTCCATTAATGAAATTACGATTTTTCCTAGGGGAAAAAAACAATAAAAATATAATTTTTCAAAATAATATATATATATATATATTATATATATAAGTATATTCAGAAACATTTTTATTTTCAAATAATAATATTATTTTTATTATAATGTTATTAATTTATATTGCTATATGACATAAATGACACTATGAATAATATAAACAATTTATTATTAAATAAAAAATATAAATAATGTTATTACATGTTACACTCTGAATGAACTTAAGAATATGTACTTATAAGTAAGAACTCTCCAAAGGATAAATAATATATACACCTTAAGCTAAGGACAATGACGTCGATAATCCATCCCTTGGACAGTGGCATCGTGTAACAATTATATACACTAATGTTGTCATACCCTTTGTGATCCCTAGACAGACCATACTCTCCACTCTTCCATCCACATAAACACATGTAGATTTTGTTCATATCTCACATCGTTACCACAAATGATTGTGTATTCTGTTAAAAGCATAAGAATAAGCTTTATTGAATTAAACTTGAGCAGCTCACAGGTGTGGAACACCACCTAGACACTGCCTCTGCAGAACACGCTCTGTCACTTACATGCATTACATGAGAAATATATATAATTTACACACAATTAGGGAAGTTGAAACAACACCCTAGAAAACAGGAAGAAACTCCTAATCTGAATTTCAGTTTGAACTGTCACTCCATTAAGACATTTCTTCATTGATCTCAACACTCCCCCTTAATGGAGAAATGGATTCACACATATGCCTAACACTTCCCTAAACAACTCAAACTTGATTCTACCAAAAGGTTTGGTAAAAATATCAGCAACATTGTCACAACTATTACAATACTCAATATGGATTTCTTTTGACTAAACTTTCTCCCTGACAAAATGAAACTGTGTATCGATATGCTTTGTGTTCTTATGAAATATTGGATTATTTGCAAGTTCGATGGAGCTCTGGTTGTCGCATTTGATCATCGTTGGAACCTTTTGTTCTTCCCCAGCATCAAGGAGAAGTCTCATCAACCAAACTGCTTCGCATGCTGCTGCACACATAGCTTGATATTCAGCTTCTGTAGAAGACAAGGATACTATGTTCTGCTTTTTGCTGCTATGTAATGACCCTGGATCCAATGCTAAATGCATAGCATGTTATGGATCGTCTGTCATCTACATTTCTAGCCCAATCGGATTCTGAAAAAACTGTCAATATAACATCACATGAATCAGTATAAACAATACCAAAATCTAAGGTTCCCTGGAGATACCTTAAAACACCTTTTGGTGCAACCCAATGGCTCTCAAGGGGCTTTGACATAAATTGGCTCAATGCACTGACTGCATAAGCCAAATCTAGCCTAGTTGTAGTCAAGTAGATTAGAATCCCAGTTGTCTATACAAATTCACATCTGCCTCCTTAGATCCATCATCATTATGAAGCTTTAAATTCTGTTGTAAAGGTACTGTTATAGCTTTGCAATTATCCATTATGAACTTTTCCAGTAAGCTCTTGACATACTTACTCTATGACAAAAGTTTTTGTTCAGAATCCCTCCAAACTTCCAAACCCAAACAATAATGTAGCTCTCCAAGGTCTTTCATCTCTAAGACTTGTGACATCTGCTCCTTGATTTATTTAATGAGATTATCAACATTCCCTGTAATGATTAGATCATCTACATATAAAGAAATCAAAACAATCCTTCCCTCTTTATCAAACACAGTATAAATATTAGGATCATTTTTTCTCCTTTTATAACCATGCTGCAGAAAAAATGAATCAGTTTTGTCATACCATGACCTGGGTGCCTATTTTAGTCCAATCAGCGCTTTCTTCAACCTGCAAACTAAATGTTATTCACCCTGTTTGACAAACCCCTCAGGTTGTACTAAGTATACTTCTGCTTTTAAGTCCCCATTTAAAAATGTAGATTTAACATCTAGTTGGTGAACCATCCAATGATGTTTGGTAGCTAGAGCAATTATCATTCTTATTGTGTTTAGTTTAGCTACAGGGACAAATGTTTCATCATAATCTATACCTTCTTGCTGCGAATACCCCTTTGCAACTAGCCTAGATTTATATTTATATATGCTCCCATCTGCTTTAAATTTAGGCTTATACAACCATTTGCATCCTATGGGTTGTTTGCCTTGAGGTAGTTTAACTAAATCCCAAGTTTTGTTTTTGAGGATTGATTCATATTCCTCTTCCATAGCAACCCTCCATTCACTATATTGACTAGCTTCTTTATAACTAGAGGGTTCAACAACATTCATCATACTAGTTATAAAAGCATTTCCCTATATCTTGCTGACAACTGAACCTTCCTACCTAATCTCCTAAGTTGTGGGGTAGCTTCAAACCTTGTCTGATCATCATTTTCTAGACTTGGCTTGACAGTCACATCATCTTCTTTCCTTTCCTGCTATTACTGTTGTTGTTGCTCAATGTTTTCACCTGATTCATCACTTCCTTCTTCCACCAACAAGGGCACGTGCCATTCTTCATTAGCACTCTCATGGATTCCATCAATAACCTGCTCATGAAACACTACATCTCTGCTCGCAAAAAATTTATGAGTAGAGGGATTAAATAGTTTGTAAGACTTAAATTTTGTACGATACCCCGAAAAAATACATTTGATGGGCTTTGAATCCAGTTTCTTTCTATCTTCCTTTGGGACATGAGCAAAGGCTTTAGAGCCAAAAACTCTCAAATGCTTAACTGTAGGCTTATAGCCAAATAAAGCTTCAAAAGGAGTTTTGAAATCCAAACTTCTTGTTGGACTCCTATTCTTTAGATATACTGCAGTATTAATTGTTTCGGCCCAAAAACCATTAGAAAGATTCTTACCTTTTAACATACTGTGAGCACACTCCATAAGGGTTCTGTTCTTCCTCTCTGTAACCCCGTTTTGTTGAGGAGTGCAGGGTATTGTAAACTACTGTTGTATCCCATGATCTTTGCAGTATTTAAGGACACAAGCTTTCTTGTACTCTCCCCCTTGATCCGAGCGAAGAATCCTGATGCTTTTACCTATCTACTTTTCAACCATACTTCTAAACTCCTTGAAGTATTCAAAAGTGTGGCTCTTATTCTCGAGGAAATACACCCAAGTAAATCTAGTACAATCATCAATAAACAATAAAAAATAGTATGCACCGCCTAACAACCTTGTCTACATAGGCCCGCATAAATCTGTGTGTACCAACTCGAGTATATCTCTCCTCCTTCTATCAGCGTTCACAGGAAATTCATCTATGTGCAACTTTCACAGTGCACATGCATCACAATCAATATGAACAGGTTTTAAAACAGGAAGACCTTCGACCATACCTCTTTTCCATAATAGCAGCAGATCATTTAAGTTAATATGGCCGAGCCTCTGATGCCATAAGTCCACTGTAGTCATGTCAGATGATGTCAACGCCTGATGTGGTGTGATTTTGACATTTACCTTGTGTTGGGTAGCGGAGGTCCCGCGTAATAGTTTTAGGTCTGATAACCTAGAAAGTAGGATAAAAATATTGTAAACCTCCGAAATATGTGGAGCGCGAAAGGTAAAAGGTCGAGTCAAAGGGTTGTCCACCCAAGAAATAACATAGAATAATAGGAAGTAAGTCAGTCCGCGGACCATAGGAAGGTATGAATAGAGCACGACTCTATGAGGGAGAGGCAGTTCTTTTGGGTATGATCTTGGATCTGTAATGTAATGGGCTTTTGAGGAGAACAATCTGTAAGCGTCTGTAAGTCCGATTCGAGGGTGTGGGTAGTGGATAGAGGCTCTGCAGCTGTGTCCATAGAGGCCTGGAAGAGTCTACAACTATGTGTGCGGACCCCTGCAGCTAAGTGCGCAGGGCAGATTTGGATGTATTGGTGAAGAAAGTAAATAAAGATAAATTGCTTTAGTAATTTTGTGTTAAATCTGAAGTATCGCAAATCTAGCTTTTTGTATGGTTAATATCACTGTTTGATCTATGCGCATATGCTTACATTTTCAATACATGTGAATCTACGTTTAATCTAAGTGCACAAATTGGATGAATCTGATAAATGTTTGCTTAAAGACCCTTCTAAGTAATACTTCATCAAATAGATTAAATCTGTGAACAGCACGCTAATAACTAGTAAAGATTAGTTTGGGTTTTGATCTATGCGAAACAGGGCAACGCGACATTGCAGGACAGTGCACGAAACCTTCAGATCACATCTAGACATCCCAAGGGTGCAAAAACTTGGTTCTAGCACCCTCCCCTGCTACCTTGGGTGAGACCTCAGTTTGCGCTCTGCGGGCTGTTGCCGAAAGGGCTGATAGCTGCGGGATTTGTTTGGCTAAATAATTCTTCCGACCCTGGGTTAGACCCATATAAGCCAACAAATGGTTCTATTGCCGGGAGTAGGATCTGCCTAAGGGGTGTCTGGTGTGGAATGCGGGGACTAGATAGGGAAGAAACCAGGAACAGTTTTAGTTCAAGGGTAACAATGACGAGTGCAATCCAGTTACCAGTATTCAAGGGAGTAGGAGGCAAAGACCTGGAACAATTCTGGTTCGTATTAGCATCAATATGGAATGTGCAGCAAATTACAGATGATAATATCAGAAAGGCTACCTTAGTCAACGCACTGCAGGACTGAGCACTGACATGGTACATAAAGTACTCAAGCGATTACCCAACGGTGGGGACAGTGGAAATCCAGACTGAATTAAAGAAGGAGTTTAGCCAGCCGAAGTCAGAAACACAGTCGATTATAGGGTTCAAAGAGATTGTGATGATGCCTGGTGAAACCTCGTGGGATTTGGACCAAAGACTGAAAAGTACTATTTGCGAGACTAACATGACATTGACGGATGTGTAGCACTGTGCTTGGTTTATGGCATCCTTAACACCACATCTGAGGATGGATTTATCACAACAGAAGATCTCAACCCAGGTCGAAGCGCTAGAGACAGTGATGAGGTTACATGAAACTCCGTTACAAGACTCGAGGTTGGGAGTTCAGCAAATCCAAGCGAAGATCCAAAACTTGTGTTTGGAAATGAAGAAGTTAAAACAAGAATAGGTGTCGCGACTGGAAGTCCTGGAGGAAGTATGGTGTATAAAGTGTAGAAGCTAGGGACACGATAAAGATCACTGCTTAGTCTTAGTGAATTTTGTGGCAACGGGGGGACCGACACTATTGCGACCAGAGGCACAAGTAGGACCAAGCATCGCAGCCTCGCTCTGGTGCACAATTTGTCAGGTGGGAGGAAAGAACAACATTGATAACTGTCATCTATTACCAAAATACAACCAGACCCCCCAACAGCTATTTTGCAACTTCTGCAGGTCGGTTGGCCGTGAGGAAAGAGACTATCGTAGCTACCAATTTTTAATGGACCAGACACCTGCTTACAGAATGCAAACTGAGGGGCGAGGTCAGGATCTAGCCGCGACGATTGCGCGCGGTGGGTTCCAGGGCCGTGGACAAGGACGGGGCAGAATGGGGCCAGGAAGGGATCGCAGGCAGCTAATCTGCTACAACTACGAAGGTCCAGGATATTACGCGCAGGATTGTACCAACCCCACCAGAATTTCATTCAGTTATTGTGAGCAATTCAATCATGAGCTAATATATTGTCCTACGCTAATAACACAAATTCGTGAAAAAATGGCAGTACAACCAACAATAACCCAAAATGTACAAATGATGAGGTCCAAACCCCGCGAGGAAGATCCCAACGTCAACATGGTACTAAGAAGTGGCACGACCACAGGAACAAATAAAAGGAGCTTAAGGAAGACGCAGGGGTGGGTAAGGAGACATATCTGGAAGCTCGGGAGAGCTTCGCAGAAGTCTCTACCCCAGGTAGTAAGGATCAGCCTGAGTCGGTCAGAGATCCCTCGATGATAACTACCTTTTTAGAGACATGTATAAAATTTCTTCATGACAACAGGGAAGTTAAAGGCTTACAGGAACTGATAAATAGATGCGTAGGATGGAGTGAACCTCGCGTAGTTCGAAAGTTGGGAAGACATGCGTTGCGGACCAGGAGGGAAATAAAACTAACAGCGCAGATCAGTGAGCATGAAATGGATCAAGTCATTCTAGATCTAGGATTAGATGCCAACGTACTGCCTAAACAGACTTGGGAACGCATGGGTAAGCCTACGCTACAATGGTCACCTATCCAACTGTGGATGGCAAATCAGCAGAAGGTGTTGCCCATGCGAAGGCTGCAAGGAGTAACGGTAGACCTTGACGGCGCAAGTACTCAGATGGACTTTGAATTTATTAAGCTCGTGGATGAAAGTATGCCCTATCCTGTGTTGTTAGGAGTAGACTGGGCCACCGACATGAACGGGGTTATCAATTTAAAGAAGCGGACAATGGTATTTGAAACAAAGTCGCTCTCCATAGTCATTCCACTAGATCTGGTGACAATGTCTGCACAAAGGCGAGAATGGGTCAAGACAACGGAGGATAGAAGAATATCACAAGGCTATGAAGAATCTTGCACTTCCGAGTCAAAGGAGGAAGACGAGTGGTGCGGAACAGGTTGAACGGAGTAACTAAGCTACATTGCAACATGGTGACTAAATCTTTGTACTGCGTGAGGGCCGAATATCACGAAATGCCAACATATGATGGGCTGACAATAATAGATGAATTCCTGACCAAATTTGAAGTCACAGTTCTAGAGCACCAACAGTTGGATGCGATGAGGTGGGCATTGCGTGCGATGTACGCGATGGTGGGGAACACATGAAGGGACTTTCGAAGACTAGCACGCCTACTGGCGTATGATGAAGATCAAATTTGGGAAGCTGGAATTACGCCTAACGGAGAAATACGATGGACGTGATGACCCACACATGCACCTTACCAGATGGATCAAAGCTTACGAAGAAGAACCTCAGCCAGAATGGGTACACTTATTTTATCACACCTTGGACGTCATTCCCAGAAACTGGTATACTGAAGCAAAGCTCCAACATGACACAGGCGAATGGGATATCTTGCATGAAGGATTTTTGTTGACATTCCTCTTTGAAGATCAATGGATGGATCCTATGGACGACACATTACAGCTGGTAAAGGCTGCCATTTTCAAGACGCCACTAGAACCAAAAGAAACTGTGCAGCCCGACTGGTCGCAACAGCTGAGTTAGGCTCTCGAATGCTATAATGTCCAGGTGGAAGATGATGAGGATGATCCGCGAAACGTCAATGTTCCAGAATCAGAGGGGATCCGTGAGGTGCACAGACTCGCAATCGAAGATCCAGATATCATGGCCTCGTTGAAAACGAGACAAGTCAATATCGGAACAGAAGACGAGCCGAAGTATGCAACGCTTGGGGACTATTGGGACGACACCACAGTTGAGAAGGTTGTCAAACTGCTTCACGAATATTAAGACTTATTCCCAACAAAAATCATGGAGCTAAAAGGGATCCTAGGAGACTTGGGAATGATGAAGATAACATTGAAGCTAGACGCGAAACCAGTTAAGTAGCAACCCTACGGATTGAACCCAAAATATAAAGCAAAAGTCCGCGAAGAACTGGACAAGATGCTGGTAGCAGGAATCATTGAACCAGTCAAGGAGTCTAATTGGGTAAGTCCGATGGTTGTGCCGGAGAAGAAACATAAGGGTGAGATTCGTATCTACGTGGATCTCAGGAAGCTCAATGATGCCTACGTTAACGATCCATTTCCAACTCCGTTTACAAATGAGGTACTGGAAAATATCGGGGGGGCAGGAAGCATACTCCTTCACGGATGGGTTCTCAGGATACCACCAGATCAAGATCACGCTAGAGGATAGGAGTAAAACGATGTTCGCCACTGAATGGGGTTTCTTTCAGTACACGGTGATGCCCTTTGGACTAAAGAATGCGCTGGTGATATTTTCACGAATAATGGGAGCGACATTCAAAGAATTTATACACAAGTTCTTAGAGGTCTATCTTGATGATTGGATCGTGTTTGGACTGGTTAAGAAGCACGTAGCGAGCTTATAGTTGATGTTGGATACTTGTCGTCGACACCAGATTGCGCTAAACTTAAAGAAGTGTACTTTCCTTGTCCCATTCAGGAACCTGTTGGTCTATAAGCAAGGCTTGATGGTGGATCCGGAAAATATCACCGTCATACTCAATCTACAAGCGCCACGAAGTGTCAAAAAACTACACACCACACTACACACGGGCTACTATCGGAAGTTCATCAAAAGCTACGCCCAGATCACAGCTCTGATGGAACAATTGTTGAAGAAGGATGCTACTTATTATTAGAATGAGGAATGCAACAAATGTTTGGAGACGCTCAAGGAAAAGATGGCATCAGCCCCTATATTGGTCTTTCCGAAATGGGACGTCGAGTTTCATGTGCATGTCGACGCGTCGTGTATCGTGCTAGGGGTGGTACTTACTCAAGCAAGAGAGGAGCGAATTGACCACTTGATTGCATTCGCAAGTCGCCGGTTGTCAAAAGCTGAGAAGAATTACTCCACTACCAAGCGCGAGGGATTAGCGATGGTATACGTGCTTCAAAAAGTCCACCACTATCTGCTTGG